>SMOI01000471.1:0-22509 GCA_008000375.1 Poteriospumella lacustris | reverse complement strand
GTGCTGATCCTGGTGCTGGTGGCGGTGCTGGTGGTGGCGCTGGCGGCCTGGTACCTGCGGCAGTGGCTGCGGGAGCGGTTCGCGGCCCGCGCGCGATCGCAGGTGAAGGACGCGGCGCTGGCGGCGGCGGCGGTCGGGTCGGCGGCGGTGGACGACGCCGTCGGCAACGCGTCGCTGCCCCGCGACCGTGCGGCGCAGTCGACGTCGTCGGCGTCGCTGTCGCTGTCGCTGTCGTTCGCGAACAGCGGCGACTCGTTCGCGTCGCCGGACGAGGACGAGTCGCCGTCGCTGTCGTGGTCGATGAGCTCCGACGCCCTCGACGCGGACGACGACGGCGACGGCGCCGTCGACGATGAGCCGCTGGACGAGGGCAGCTGGTTCGACGGCAGCGAGGCGGGCAGCTGGTTCGACGGCGGCGAGGCGGGCAGCTGGTTCGACGGCAGCGAGGCGGGCAGCAGCGGCGGCGGTGACCAGCGCGACGACCGCGACGAGTCGCTCGCCGGTCGCTGAACCCGTCGGCGGCGGTCCGCTCCTGCTCGTGGGCCGCCGCTCATCATTGCTCAACAACGCGGCCGGTCGCGCGTATTGTGTGTCCTGTGTGTGTCGTTTGTGTGTCGTTTGTGTGTATCGTGCGTGTGTCGTGCGTGTGTCGTGTGTGTGTCGTGTGTGTGTGTCGTGTGTTGGTCATGGTCCGTTTCGTTTCTGTCGAGCCCGCTGTGTGCGAGCGGCGGCGGCTGCGGCGTCCGCGGCGCGTCGTTTGAATCGGCGTCGGCGGTGTCCATCGGTCGCTGCCCCAGTGGGCTCGTGTCGTGTCGCTGATGTACAAATATGTCGCCCAGTGGCTGCCGTTGTCGCTGTAGTTGTCGCTGTCGTTGTCGCTGTCGTTGTCGTTGCCGTTGTCGCTACCGTTGTCGCCGCCGCACCCAGCGACGGTGTCTTCTGTTCTGCGACGCTGTCCTCGTTGCCTCTCGTTTGCTAATAGCCGCCGCCATGCTCCGTCGCAGTCGTCTGCGCAGAGTGTTGCGGCGCGTTGTCGTTGTCGTCGTATCGGGCGGGGTGTTGGACGTGTGTGCGTCGTCCCGGCGCCCCCCCCCCCCACCCGCTGATTCTACCGTCTGCAGATTTTACCGCTGCCGGATTGCCATTCATGCTCCGTCTGCGCCGAGCACGCAGCTACGGGCCCTGTAAATAATAAGTTCTAGTGGAATAGTCGGTGCCAACCTTGCGGCAGTGGCCCGCCGGTGGAGACGCGGCTGCTCGTCTCCTCGTCTCCTCGTCGTCCGTCGGTCCGAGACCTGCGACACACCTCTGCGGCAGGCGTCGCGTGTCGCGACCTCGCCACCGCCGGTGACACCGGCGGAGGGGCGCTGCTGGCGCCTCGCCGCGCTCGATCGATCGGGCATCGATCTCGGCTGGTTTTCACTTCCCAACGACAATAGAATGAGCAGAAACCGCAGGAAGGACAGCTAGGACACTATATTCCATGTTCATGAGTGCTGAGCAGGCGACGACGCACTGCCATGACTGACCATCACCTGCGAGGAGGCTCTGCTCCGACATCGACTTTTCATGTTGAGATCCACGCGCCTTGTGGGCCACCAGCAGGGTACAGCCTGCATACCACAAGAGCCTATTTTAGCTGAAGTGTTGGCGACATCATCTGTATCTCCTGGAACTCAGTCTCTCGCGGCCAGCAAGTTTTTCTCACCTGCCGTTCGTCGCGGTCGCTCGTGATTGTGAATTTCTCGTTTCGAGGCCTTGTTGACCTGTCGCTGCGAGAACGTTCCGGAGTCCGGCTCACTTCATCTAAAGTAGGCCCTTGTGCTATTGCAGGTATGTGGTTTCCCAACAAGGACGCCAAACGTGGAAGGATCAACGTCGAGTTGCTCACCTTTCGCGTCCTCAGTCATCGCAGTTCACGTTGATCTCCTCTGCAACCATAAACGTGAGATCTAGTGGACTACCTGTTTCAGACACGCACAAACCTTTTACCCTCGCCCGTGAAGTCGTTTCTGTGCTGTAAATGCGCTGTGCGGTCCCCGACGACCAGTCATATCGCGCGGGCACCGACAACGACGGTGATTTGTCGGTCGCGATGATCAGTCGCGGCAGCATCCTATGTTTCGAAGTTGTGGGAAGTCCACGGAATAAGACAGAGAACAGATTGTAGAGCAGCTAGCGACAGACAGAAAAGGGGTGTTGATAAGAATTTAAATACACTTTTGGGGTGGTTGGTTTGTACAATCTGCACAGAGGGGGTTGTGTAAGATACAAAGCTGTGCACGAGGGAGGAAGTGGTTGGTGTATGTTCCAGTTAGTATCGAAAAGGTCAACGCGATGATACCAAGAATAATAAAACGCATTACTTTTCTATACTCACTATTGCATGCAACCAAGCGACTGTCAGATAGATGATGGGTTACGACGCCATGGGACTTGTTTAAGCCATCATGTCCTCGCCCTCACCATCCTCGTCGAACTCACCCTCCTCCTCGGCAGTGGCGTCCTGGTACTGCTGGTACTCGGAAACCAAATCGTTCATGTTGGACTCAGCCTCAGTGAACTCCATTTCATCCATACCCTCACCAGTGTACCAGTGCAAGAAAGCCTTACGACGGAACATGGCAGTGAACTGCTCAGACACACGCTTCCAGACCTCCTGGATGGCAGTGGAGTTACCAACGAAGGTGGTAGCCATCTTCAAACCCTTAGGAGGGATGTCACAAATGGACGCCTTGACGTTGTTGGGGATCCACTCCACGAAGTACGAGGAGTTCTTGTTGACGACGTTCAACATCTGCTCGTCGACTTCCTTGGTGGACATGCGACCACGGAACATGCAGGCGCAGGTGAGGTAACGACCGTGACGAGGATCAGCGGCGCACATCATGTTCTTGGCATCGAACTGTTGCTGGGTCAACTCAGGAACAGTCAAGGCACGGTATTGCTGGGAGCCACGAGAGGTCAAAGGAGCGAAGCCCATCATGAAGAAGTGGAGACGAGGGAAAGGAACCATGTTCACGGCCAACTTTCTCAAGTCGCAGTTCAACTGACCAGGGAAGCGCAAGCAGCAGGTGGTACCGCAGATGGCAGCAGACACCAAGTGGTTCAAGTCACCGTAGGTAGGAGTGGTGAGCTTCAAGGTGCGGAAGCAGATGTCGTACAAAGCCTCGTTATCCAAGGTGAAGCACTGATCAGCGTTCTCGACCAACTGGTGGACGGACAAGGTGGCGTTGTAGGGCTCAACGACGGTATCAGACACCTTGGGGGAAGGAATGACGGAGAAGGTGGACATGACACGATCAGGATACTCCTCACGGATCTTGGAGATCAAGAGGGTACCCATACCGGAGCCGGTACCACCACCCATGGAGTGGGTCATCTGGAAACCCTGGAGGCAGTCGCAAGACTCAGCCTCCTTGCGGACAACGTCCAACACAGAGTCGATCAACTCAGCACCCTCGGTGTAGTGACCCTTGGCCCAGTTGTTACCAGCACCGGTCTGACCGAACACGAAGTTATCAGGGCGGAAGAGCTGGCCGAAAGGACCGGCACGGACGGAGTCCATGGTACCAGGCTCCAAGTCCATCAAGATCGCGCGAGGAACATAGCGGCCACCGGTGGCTTCGTTGAAGTAGACGTTGATTCTCTCCAACTGAAGATCGGAGTCACCGTGGTAGGTTCCGGTGGGGTCAACACCGTGCTCGTCGGAGATGACCTCCCAGAACTTGGCACCGATTTGGTTACCGCACTGACCACCCTGGATGTGAACGATTTCTCTCATTGTTATATAGTTTGACTGGAGCTGGAAGCGGGACGCTGCTGATCTTTTTGCAAAAGATTGTGAAACCAGAGGGAGGCAAGAGCTATCTTTTTCGAATACCCAACGGTGAGAATTGTGAGGCTTGGCCAGATCAACAGGTCGAGGTAACGGCTGTACCCACCACCTTGAAGGGTCGCATCGGGGTGCGTCGGGGTGCGCCTGGGCGTGACACCACCAGATCCTGTGTAACTGGGTGTAGCTGGGTGACTTTCTGGCCGTTTCGCCTGTTTTTTGAATCTTGCACTGTTTTTCGTGTTGCGAAACGGCTGAACCGTTTCACCCAGACGATTTTGAATACGAAACGATAAAGTATCTCTTTTACTTACAGTTGGCAAACTATTGACTATTCAGCGTGCAGAAGGTTGGAGGGCCTTCCAGAGTGATTCTCGTGATGATGGGTAGGGCGAGACCAACTGTACGGGCGATGGAAACGAAGAATAAGGAAGAGTGCAGCCGGCTGTGTCCTCTCCGCTACCGCTGTCACGGATGCGAGGGGAGCTCCGTTGCCAATCTTGACACCGATGACGAAGACAAAAACAAAATAAAACGCCGCGATAATCACACACAAACACAGGCACACGCCAACAAACACACACAAACACCCACGAACACGCGACTCAGCCCGCTGGGGAGCCACAGCGCTCTGACCAGCAGCTTCGATGACCAAACGCACTGACACACACAAACACACACAAACACGCACGCGCGGTGCCAACGCGGCCCGCATGGCACTACACCGCTGCCACCTCCTCGTCGCTGCCAGACGCCGACAGCGACGACAGCGACGACCAGGACAGCGACCATTGCGAGTCGAGCGAGCCCGTGTCCTCCTGCTCGTCGCCGTCGCCGTCGCCGTCGCCGTCGTTGTGCTCGTGCTCGTCGTCTTCGTCGTCGCTCACACTGCCGCCCGAAAACGAGCTCCACGAGAACGACGACAGCGACGCCGACGAGGCCGCGGACAGCACCGACGACGACCGCCGCGACGTCGACGGCGCTCGCGCTCGTGCGCCATCGGCCTCATCCGCGGCCTCTGCAGCTGGCGCGGCGGCATCGATCGGAAGCTGCTCGATCGCCGACTCCAGCGGCACAACCGCCACCGCCGCGGCGCGCAAGACCGACGACCGGCGCTCCCGCAGCCACTGCCGCAGGTACCAGGCCGCCAGCGCCACCACCAGCACCGCCACCAGCACCAGGATCAGCACCGGCGTCGAGTACCACAGGTAGATGATCGACGACAGCAGCAGCGACGCGCAGAACGCCGAGAACACCTCGTGCAGCTCCAGCGGCAGCGCCGCGAAGAACCTCAGCGCCCACGACCACCGCGACCCGCGCCGCCGCTGCCGTCGCCGCTGCCACATCGCCTGCAGCTGCGCGCGGCGCCGCCGCTGCTGTCGGTAGAACTGCCGCACCAGCCGACAGTGCATCGACCGCCGCCGCGCCGTCGCCGCCACTCGCGGGTCGCTCAGCAGCAGCAGCGGCACCGACACCGCCGCCGCCTCCTCCACCGCCTCTGACCCCGCCGGCTCGTCGCCGTCCGCGGTGCCCGGCCGCACCAACACCACCGGCGCGGCCTCGCCCTCCTCCTCCTTCTCCTCCGCCGCCGACCCCGCCGCACGCCCGCGGCGCACGAACGCCACCACCTGTCCGCGCACCTGCGCCACCTCCGCGTGCACCAGACTCGGCAGCGCCAGCTCGCGCCACAGCACGCTCAGCGTCTCCACGAACAGCATGTCCGACAGAAAGCTCAGCGCGTACAGCTGCAGGAACCGCTGCTGCCACGACGCGCCCTTCGTGTTGCCCTTCAGCATGATGTAGTACACCGCGCCCACGTTCAGCATCACCAGCAGCGCCGCGCTCGCCAGCCGCAGCCACCGCGACGCGCAGCGCAGCGGTCGCATGTCGCGCTCGACGTACGCCCACAGCAGCCGCGCCGCCGACGGCGACGCCTGCGTGCGCAGCAGGTCCAGCACCACGCCGTGCCAGCACAGCACCGCGAACGCCGCCTCGTCGTCCGCGCCGCTCTCCAGCAGCGCCGCCCGCAGCGTCCGCCACTGCTGCCGCGCCGCCGCGTCTCGCCGCAGCGCCGGCGGCACCGCCTCGCCCTCCGCCGCCCGCGACGACGGCGACTCGTCCGACGCCGCCGCCGGCCGCACCTGCTGCTCCTCCACGTCGCACGTCGACGCGTCGCGCTTCGCCGCCGCCACGTCGCCGTCGCCGTCGCCGTCGCCGCTGCCGACCGCGCGGCCGTCGTCGCACTCGCTCAGCGCCGCCTGCAGCCGCCGCAGCCCGCCGTCCACCTCGTACCGACGGAACAGCACCGGCCCCGACTCTGACGCTGCGTCTGCGTCTGTCTCCGCCGCCGCCGACCGCGCCGCCCTCGCCGCCGCCCCGCCGCCGTACACCACCAGCAGGAACGACACCAGCAGGTTGATCGGCGTGCTGGCCATCGT
Source organism: Poteriospumella lacustris (assembly GCA_008000375.1). Lineage (NCBI taxonomy): Eukaryota > Chrysophyceae > Chromulinales > Dinobryaceae > Poteriospumella > Poteriospumella lacustris. The sequence continues at coordinate 16,236 of SMOI01000471.1, read as the reverse complement.
CGTGATCGCCAGCGCGGCGATGTCCGCCAGCATCGAGTGGTTGTCCGTGTTGAACGCGCAGTGCGCCTTCGCCGTCGCGCCGCTCAGGTCGATGCGCTGCAGCACGGCGCCGCTCTGCACCTCCACCAGCGCCCCCGCCGACACCTGCGCCACGCTGCTCCACCGACAGAACGTCTGCCGCGGGTCCAGCAGCGACTGCCGACTCTCGCACGTCTGCCGCGTCGACAGCAGCTCGCACGACCCGTCGTCCGACGGGTACTGGATGTCGTACAGCAGCGCCAGCAGGAACAGCGACATCGTCATCGACGTCAGCAGCTGCACCGTGTCCGGCACGAACGACCGCTCCGCGTCGTCGTCGTCGCAGTCGTCCGCCTCGTCGTCGCCGCCGCCCGGCCGCCGCGCCGGAGACGCGAAGAACGCCGTGCGCACCAGCTTCACCAGCAGCTGCCGCTGCAGACTCAGCCACAGCCGCTGCAGCACCGACTGCCGCCGAAACACCTCCGGCAGCAGCCGCGCCACGAACGACTCGAAGCACTGCGCGAACCGACCCGCCTCGCCGCCCGCCTTCTCGCCGCCGCCGCCGCCGTCGCCCGCCGACAGCGCCGCCACCTTCGCCACCGCGCGCCTCGACGCCTGCCGCCGACGCCGCTGGTAGTGCGCGCCCACCAGCACGATCGCCGCCGCCCACAGGCCGCCGAACGCGATGAACAGCAGCGACGACTGCTCCGCGATGTCCGCCGTCAGCGAGGCCGACGCCACCGAGAACGCCCCCGCGATCGTGCCCGACGAGTACTGCACCGTGATCGCCAGACTCACCGCCGCGCCGCTGCCCAGCGCCGAGCCGTTCTGCGCCGCCGACCCGCCGCACCTGCAGCTCACCACGTTGTTCACCACCGCACCCACCTGGCAGTAGCGGTTGCTCTGCACCGACCGCGTCGACAGGTCCACGATGCTGCACTGCTGCTCCGGCACCGGACACCGCCGACTCAGCACGGCGTCGGCGAGCCCCGAGCACGTCAGGTTGAAGTAGATCTTCGCCGCCGCGCACAGAAACGACACCGCCTCCACGCGGCCCTTCGTGCAGTTGTGGCGGAACACCTGCACGTTCACCGCCGCCGACGACCCCACCGAGCTCGCCAGGTTCGCCACGAACACCGGCAGCGTCGCCGTGCTCGACCCGTTGCTCACCGCCACCACCGTCAGACTCACCACGTCCGAGTAGATCGCCGTCGTGCTCGACCCGCTGCCGCCGCCACCGCCGCCGCTGCTGGCGTTGCCGCCGCCCGTCCACAGCTGCTGGTTGTACACCACCACGCTCGCCACGATGGGACTGCCGCCCGTCGCCACGCCGATCGACACGCTGTTGTTCGACGACGCCAGGTCCGGCACCGTCACGAACGCTAAGCCGCCGCCCGTCGAGCCGCTGCTGCTGTTGCCCGTCGGCGCCGTGATCACCGCCAGCACCACGTTCACGTTGTCCGTCACGATGCTCAGCGTCTGCACCGACGACCCCGTCGTTGATGACGAGGTGATCTGCGCCACGTTCGCTGCCAGCGCCGCCAGCGCCGCGTCCGTCACCGCCGTCGCGTAGCTCACCGCCGCACTGCCGCTGCTGCTGCCGCTGCCGCCGCCCGACGAGCTGTTCGACGGCGCCTGCGTGGGCAGCACCAGAAACGCCGCCAGCGCCGACGTCGGGCTCACGGTCGGCGTCACCGACGGTCGCGCCGTCGGCCGCTGCGACACCGACGGAGCACCGGCCGTCGGACTGTGCGACGGCACCACCGATGGCTCGACAGTGGGCACCGCCGACCGAACGGGCAGCCTCGAGGGCCAGCCGACGGGCTGCTGCGAGGGCTGCGAGGACGGCTGTCGCGAGGGCTGTGCGGTCGGGACCGCCGAAGGCTGCCGTGACGGCTGTGACGTGGGCTGTTGTGACGGCTGTGGAGAGGGCTGAGCTGGTGGTTGAAACGAAGGCTGGGCGGTTGGTCCTGCAGACAGCGGAGTCGATGGCTGTGGCGATGGCCGACTTGAGTGATGGCTGGTCAACCGACTCGTGGGCGCTTGAGACGGGCAGCACGATGGCCTCGATGATGGTTGCCCAGCGGGTCGTGTAGTGGGCTGCCCCGATGGGAACAGAGATGGACGGCTGGATGCTGGCGCCGAAGGAAACTGTGACGATGTCAACTGCTTCGCCGATGGCCTCGCTGATGGCTCTGACGACGGCTGTGTCGACGGTTGTGACGACGGTGGTGACGACAGAACTGGCGATGGTTGTGCAGATAGCTGTGATGACGACCTCGTTGACGGCTGTCCCGATGGCCTCGTCGAAGGCTGTGACGATGGTTGCCACGATGGCTGCGACGATGGCTGCGACGATGGCTGACCTGACGGCTGCGTCGATGGCCTCAGCGATGGCTGTGTCGATGGCCTCGTCGATGGCTGTGTCGATGGTTGACCTGATGGCTGTGTCGATGGCCTCAGCGATGGCTGTGTCGATGGCCTTGTCGATGGTTCAGCTGATGGCCTCGTCGATGGGTGTCCCGATGGCCTCAGCGATGGCTGTGTCGATGGGTGTCCCGATGGCCTCAGCGATGGCTGTGTCGATGGGTGGCCCGATGGCCTCAGCGATGGCTGTGTCGATGGGTGTCCCGATGGCCTCAGCGATGGCTGTGTCGATGGCTGACCTGACGGCTGCGTCGATGGCCTCAGCGATGGCTGTGTCGATGGCCTCGTCGATGGCTGTGTCGATGGTTGACCTGATGGCTGTGTCGATGGCCTCAGCGATGGCCTCGTCGATGGCTGTGTCGATGGCCTCGTCGATGGCTGTGTCGATGGTTGACCTGATGGCTGTGCCGATGGCCTCAGCGATGGCTGTGTCGATGGCTGTGTCGATGGGTGGCCCGATGGCCTCAGCGATGGCTGACCTGACGGTTGTCCCGATGGCCTCAGCGATGGCTGTGTCGATGGCCTCGTCGATGGCTTTCCCGATGGCCTCGTCGATGGCTGTGTCGATGGCCTTGTCGATGGTTGTGTCGATGGCCTCAGCGATGGCTGACCTGACGGCTGCGTCGATGGCCTCGTCGATGGCTGTGTCGATGGCCTCGTCGATGGCTTTCCTGATGGCTGACCTGATGGCTGTGTCGATGGCCTTGTCGATGGCCTTGTCGATGGCTGACCTGACGGCTTCCCCGATGGCCTTGTCGATGGCTGTGTCGATGGCTGACCTGACGGCTGTGTCGATGGCCTTGTCGATGGCCTTGTCGATGGCTGACCTGACGGCTTCCCCGATGGCCTTGTCGATGGCTGTGTCGATGGCGGACCTGACGGCTGTGTCGATGGCCTCAGCGATGGCTGTCCCGATGGCTGACCTGACGGCTGTGTCGATGGCGAAGTGGACGGGCGACGAGAAGGGTGAACAGATGGCTGCCTCGATGGCCTTGTCGATGGCTGTGCCGATGGTTGACCTGACGGCTGTGTTGTAGGTAGTGATGTCGGTAGCAGCGAAGGCTGAGACGATGGTTGATGGGTGGGTTGGCCACTTGGCCGCTGAGATGGCCGCCCAGTCGGTTGACTGGTTGGTTGCTGTGTTGGTCGGCAGGTGGGTGACCGGGTGGGCTGTCGCGATGGCTGCGTGGTTGGTTGGAGTGACGGCTGGCCAGAAGGGGAGGAGGAAGGTTGTTTGGTAGGGCGACGAGACGGCTGCGACGTCGGCTGAGACGTCGGCTGAAACGTCGGCTGCGAAGACGGCTGAGACGTCGGCTGACACGACGGCTGAGACGTCGGCTGCGACGACGGCTGAGACGTCGGCTGAGACGACGGCTGAGACGTCGGCTGCGAAGACGGCTGAGACGTCGGCTGCGAAGACGGCTGAGACGTCGGCTGCGAAGACGGCTGTGCCGTCGGCTGACACGACGGCTGAGACGACGGCTGAGACGACGGCTGAGACGACGGCTGACGAGTAGGCTGACGAGTCGGCTGCGAAGACGGCTGTGCCGTCGGCTGAGACGTCGGCTGCGAAGACGGCTGACAAGACGGCTGTGCCGACGGCTGACGAGTCGGCTGAGACGACGGCTGCGAAGACGGCTGAGACGTCGGCTGAGACGACGGCTGAGACGACGGCTGAGACGACGGCTGAGACGACGGCTGTGAAGACGGCTGAGACGACGGCTGAGACGACGGCTGAGACGACGGCTGTGAAGACGGCTGACGCGACGGCTGAGACGTTGGCTGACGAGTAGGCTGACGAGTCGGCTGACGAGTCGGCTGGCTGCTCGGCTGGACAGAGGGTTGCCCTGACGGCTGACGAGTTGGTTCGGCCGAGGGCTGACGCGACGGCTGTGACGACGGATATGAAGATGGCTGTGCAGATGGCACACCTGTGGAACTGCGCTGGACAATGTTCGAATCGTTGATCACTTCGTACCCGTAGAAGACTAATTCAGACAGGCGAAGCTTCCGTGGAGACGCAGAGGGAGTTGAAGCGTCGCCGACGCCGGAGCAAGCAAAGCGAAACACTGTGAACGCAGCGGTGGCATCGATGGTTGTCGACACAGTCGATGCAGACGTCCAAGTCGTGCTCGTGTTCGAAATTGTCTGAAAGGTAACCCCGTCGTTGCTCCCGAGCAATGCCCAACGAGTCGGTGCCGTAGCGTCGTAGTCGGAGTGTGGCGTGATGTCCACTGCTCGCACGACCAGCTTACTGGGCAGTTCTACCTCGATGTACTCACCAAAATAGGAAGAAGAGTCGTCCAGTGGAGTCGCAGCGGCGCCACGATATGTGCCATGCCCCGTGCTGAACAGCGCCGGTGATTCGTAATAGGTCGAAGGGTCCAAGTCGAAAGCTTTGTTCGCGGCGTACGAGGCAGCAATCGTGCCGTTGCTGTCTATGAGGTAGTAGAAGCCGTTTCCGTACGACTGCCCCACGAGGCAAGTCGACATCGTAGAGGTCAGCGCCGCGGGAGGATATGGACGCTTGAACACTTCAGCACCAAAATAGTTCAGCTCGGCGATCTGCAAGCTTTCCTGGTCATCGCCATTGACGGCAGTTGAACCAACAGTGGAAGCCACGATGCGGAGCGACTTAAAAGCGATGCCGTTGCTCGGGAAGTCAAAGGTCATCGCGTCTTCTGATGACCAAATGGTGCTGGCATTGTAGATCAGTGACCACGTGGAACCATCATTGGAGCCTACCAATGCCCAATCTCGCGGAGATCGTTTTTCTGCGAACCCTTCTCCTCGTGGTAGCATTAGTAGGGAGCCGGCCAACACCAAATCGGGCAAATCAAGCTGCAAATATTCCCCTTCGAGGATCGATTCCGTCGTGATCGTGAGAACTGGTGGGTTGGCTGAGTAGATCCCCGTATCAGAGTGATAAGTGTTGGGATCAGAGTGGTAGCACGTGGATGCGACTTCGTCGAAGGCGCGGAAACCGCTAAAAGTGTCGTCGTCCGGACCATACAACGACGTCGACACCTCCACGCTGTACATGCCCTCGCCGTATTGCACATTCGTCATGACTTCGCTCTCGTTGGTCATCGGTAGAGGAGGGTACGACTTCAGCTGACGATTGGCTTCATAGCCGCAGAAACGTAGTTCGGCCATTTGCCATGAATCTGATGAAGTTCCACTCGATACGTTATTCCCCACTTTGTGGACAACCATTCGGAAGGCCGTAAATGCGACGCCAGCATCGACGTAGATCGAACGCGTCTCGTTGGACCACGACACATAGTCTTGCTCCTGGTAGATGAGCTTCCAGTTGTTTGTCGTGTCGGATACTTCCGAGGAGACATCTTCCAAGCCCACGAGGCTCCAATCTCGAGGCGACCGCGAATCAAAGAAGGATTGACTCGGAGTAATCTCAATCGAAGTCACGAACAAGCTGGCCGGGATGACGAGCGTGATATGTTCTCCACAATAGTACTGACGTTGAATGATGGTCATTTCAGTACAGCCGTGGTTTCCTGATTGTGGATCGTAGAATGGCTCTGACTGGTAGTCAGTGCTGGGGTTTTGATCCAAGGCGAGATCGCTGGGAGCAAGTTGGGAGGACTGTGTAACGTAATAATGTCCATTTCCGTAGCTGAAAGAATCGAAGTTCATCGTGGATGAATTGAAAGGGCCTGGGGGATAAACGTTGGTGAAGTACTCATGTCCATGGAGACGAAACTCGGACAATTGGAAGGCTCCAGAACCGCCTGACACTTTCGATACCACCAGTCGGAAAGTATTGTACTTTGTTTCATTTAACGAAATGGACCAAGTCCGAGATTCTGCAGTTGGCCAAACGAAATCTTGAACATTCAACAGCGCTACCCAAGATCCGGAATTCCAAGAAGCCAAAAGCGTGAAAGAGGACGGACTTGTGATTGAAAAGAACGCACCGTCTTGGCGGGGCAACAATTCAAGATAGACAGGAAATATTTTGGCCGCCAAACTTATTTCAATATACTCTCCACTGTAAGAAACGCTTGACCCATCTATCGTGGCTTTCGTTCCCACATAAAACCCAACAATATCATAAAATATTGAACTTGATGAATAATACGTAGTTTCATTCCGATCAAAGGCAGAAAAGACGTTTGTCGCAGCGCTGAAGCACGAACTATTTGACAGAGAATAATCGCCATTGCCATACTCTTGCCGAGATAGCGAGGTAGATAATTCAGAGACAGCAGCAGGTGGATATAACCGACCACTTTGACCAGCGATGGCGATTGTTATCACAAAACCGAAGAAATATATCGCCAACATGAACTCAAAACAAAAATGCGCCTTTGTCGCTCATTGAATCGCGACCATCACACGAACAAAAAAGATAGTGTAATCCGAATCTATTCTACAGGTTTATCCACCACTGGTGTTTGCGTGAATATAAGTCTCCGGTGACAAGTCGCCTTTAGAATTTGGAATTCTTCCTCGACGAATCATTCGATTCGCCGATTGCCAACGCAAAGAACTCAGAACTCAGACACTCAGACATGCGCAAAAACAAAAGAAAGAGGAAAAGTGAAACGTCAAATTGACGGTGGCCCACGCGCACCCCGACGCACCCCGATGCGACCCTTCAAGGTGGTGGGTACAGCCGTTACCTCGACCTGTTCATCTGGCCAAGCCTCACAATTCTCACCGTTGGGTATTCGAAAAAGATAGCTCTGGTTTCACAATCTTTTGCAAAAAGATCAGCAGCGTCCCGCTTCCAGCTCCAGTCAAACTATATAACAATGAGAGAAATCGTTCACATCCAGGGTGGTCAGTGCGGTAACCAAATCGGTGCCAAGTTCTGGGAGGTCATCTCCGACGAGCACGGTGTTGACCCCACCGGAACCTACCACGGTGACTCCGATCTTCAGTTGGAGAGAATCAACGTCTACTTCAACGAAGCCACCGGTGGCCGCTATGTTCCTCGCGCGATCTTGATGGACTTGGAGCCTGGTACCATGGACTCCGTCCGTGCCGGTCCTTTCGGCCAGCTCTTCCGCCCTGATAACTTCGTGTTCGGTCAGACCGGTGCTGGTAACAACTGGGCCAAGGGTCACTACACCGAGGGTGCTGAGTTGATCGACTCTGTGTTGGACGTTGTCCGCAAGGAGGCTGAGTCTTGCGACTGCCTCCAGGGTTTCCAGATGACCCACTCCATGGGTGGTGGTACCGGCTCCGGTATGGGTACCCTCTTGATCTCCAAGATCCGTGAGGAGTATCCTGATCGTGTCATGTCCACCTTCTCCGTCATTCCTTCCCCCAAGGTGTCTGATACCGTCGTTGAGCCCTACAACGCCACCTTGTCCGTCCACCAGTTGGTCGAGAACGCTGATCAGTGCTTCACCTTGGATAACGAGGCTTTGTACGACATCTGCTTCCGCACCTTGAAGCTCACCACTCCTACCTACGGTGACTTGAACCACTTGGTGTCTGCTGCCATCTGCGGTACCACCTGCTGCTTGCGCTTCCCTGGTCAGTTGAACTGCGACTTGAGAAAGTTGGCCGTGAACATGGTTCCTTTCCCTCGTCTCCACTTCTTCATGATGGGCTTCGCTCCTTTGACCTCTCGTGGCTCCCAGCAATACCGTGCCTTGACTGTTCCTGAGTTGACCCAGCAACAGTTCGATGCCAAGAACATGATGTGCGCCGCTGATCCTCGTCACGGTCGTTACCTCACCTGCGCCTGCATGTTCCGTGGTCGCATGTCCACCAAGGAAGTCGACGAGCAGATGTTGAACGTCGTCAACAAGAACTCCTCGTACTTCGTGGAGTGGATCCCCAACAACGTCAAGGCGTCCATTTGTGACATCCCTCCTAAGGGTTTGAAGATGGCTACCACCTTCGTTGGTAACTCCACTGCCATCCAGGAGGTCTGGAAGCGTGTGTCTGAGCAGTTCACTGCCATGTTCCGTCGTAAGGCTTTCTTGCACTGGTACACTGGTGAGGGTATGGATGAAATGGAGTTCACTGAGGCTGAGTCCAACATGAACGATTTGGTTTCCGAGTACCAGCAGTACCAGGACGCCACTGCCGAGGAGGAGGGTGAGTTCGACGAGGATGGTGAGGGCGAGGACATGATGGCTTAAACAAGTCCCATGGCGTCGTAACCCATCATCTATCTGACAGTCGCTTGGTTGCATGCAATAGTGAGTATAGAAAAGTAATGCGTTTTATTATTCTTGGTATCATCGCGTTGACCTTTTCGATACTAACTGGAACATACACCAACCACTTCCTCCCTCGTGCACAGCTTTGTATCTTACACAACCCCCTCTGTGCAGATTGTACAAACCAACCACCCCAAAAGTGTATTTAAATTCTTATCAACACCCCTTTTCTGTCTGTCGCTAGCTGCTCTACAATCTGTTCTCTGTCTTGCTCCGTGGACTTCCCACAACTTCGAAACATAGGATGCTGCCGACAGATCGCCGACAAGAGGTGGGTATTCTTCGGGGACTGTGCAGCGCATGTACGCGACCAGTGCGTTGCTGCGTTGCGGACTGGCGCTTGTTCGTGTGGGCATGACGACGATTCCAGGTGCAGCCCGGCCGATTCCAGACCAGCAGCAGCAAAGGTGACTACAAGTCATCGGCGACAAAGAATCAATTACAGGCACATACCACATACCACATACACAATACCATTGAATCAAATGGGGCTTGGAAAAGAAGGTGTGTGGTATTTGATTCGACTCCCCGCGGAAAGCAATCTCGAATAGGCAAGCTTAGTCAGTCCCTGCCCGGAGCTTGTGGACTGGTCGGAGAACGGCTGCGGCGAGGAGACTGAATCCATTCAAAGAAGGAATTTACTGGAAAATGGGATATTCATTGCACCCGCAGTTCAGTAATTGCCTTCTTTGAAATGGATTCAGTCTCCTCGCCGCAGCCGTTCTCCGACCAGTCCACAAGCTCCGGGCAGGGACTGACTGAGCTTGCCTGTTCGAGATTGCTTTCCGCGGGGAGTCGAATCAAATACCACACACCTTCTTTTCCAAGCCCCATTTGATTCAATGGTATTGTGTATGTGGTATGTGGTATGTGCCTGTAATTGATTCTTTGTTGCCGATGACTTGTAGTCACCTTTGCTGCTGCTGATCTGGAATCGGCCGGGCTGCACCTGGAGTCGTCGTCATGCTCACACGAACAAGCGCCAGTCCGCAACGCAGCAACGCACTGGTCGCGTACATGCGCTGCACAGCCCCCGAAGAATACCCACTTCTTGTCGGCGATCTGTCGGCAGCATCCTATGTTTCGAAATTGTGGGAAGTCCACGGAGCAAGACAGAGAACAGATTGTAGAGCAGCTAGCGACAGACAGAAAAGGGGTGTTGATAAGAATTTAAATACACTTTTGGGGTGGTTGGTTTGTACAATCTGCACAGAGGGGGTTGTGTAAGATACAAAGCTGTGCACGAGGGAGGAAGTGGTTGGTGTATGTTCCAGTTAGTATCGAAAAGGTCAACGCGATGATACCAAGAATAATAAAACGCATTACTTTTCTATACTCACTATTGCATGCAACCAAGCGACTGTCAGATAGATGATGGGTTACGACGCCATGGGACTTGTTTAAGCCATCATGTCCTCGCCCTCACCATCCTCGTCGAACTCACCCTCCTCCTCGGCAGTGGCGTCCTGGTACTGCTGGTACTCGGAAACCAAATCGTTCATGTTGGACTCAGCCTCAGTGAACTCCATTTCATCCATACCCTCACCAGTGTACCAGTGCAAGAAAGCCTTACGACGGAACATGGCAGTGAACTGCTCAGACACACGCTTCCAGACCTCCTGGATGGCAGTGGAGTTACCAACGAAGGTGGTAGCCATCTTCAAACCCTTAGGAGGGATGTCACAAATGGACGCCTTGACGTTGTTGGGGATCCACTCCACGAAGTACGAGGAGTTCTTGTTGACGACGTTCAACATCTGCTCGTCGACTTCCTTGGTGGACATGCGACCACGGAACATGCAGGCGCAGGTGAGGTAACGACCGTGACGAGGATCAGCGGCGCACATCATGTTCTTGGCATCGAACTGTTGCTGGGTCAACTCAGGAACAGTCAAGGCACGGTATTGCTGGGAGCCACGAGAGGTCAAAGGAGCGAAGCCCATCATGAAGAAGTGGAGACGAGGGAAAGGAACCATGTTCACGGCCAACTTTCTCAAGTCGCAGTTCAACTGACCAGGGAAGCGCAAGCAGCAGGTGGTACCGCAGATGGCAGCAGACACCAAGTGGTTCAAGTCACCGTAGGTAGGAGTGGTGAGCTTCAAGGTGCGGAAGCAGATGTCGTACAAAGCCTCGTTATCCAAGGTGAAGCACTGATCAGCGTTCTCGACCAACTGGTGGACGGACAAGGTGGCGTTGTAGGGCTCAACGACGGTATCAGACACCTTGGGGGAAGGAATGACGGAGAAGGTGGACATGACACGATCAGGATACTCCTCACGGATCTTGGAGATCAAGAGGGTACCCATACCGGAGCCGGTACCACCACCCATGGAGTGGGTCATCTGGAAACCCTGGAGGCAGTCGCAAGACTCAGCCTCCTTGCGGACAACGTCCAACACAGAGTCGATCAACTCAGCACCCTCGGTGTAGTGACCCTTGGCCCAGTTGTTACCAGCACCGGTCTGACCGAACACGAAGTTATCAGGGCGGAAGAGCTGGCCGAAAGGACCGGCACGGACGGAGTCCATGGTACCAGGCTCCAAGTCCATCAAGATCGCGCGAGGAACATAGCGGCCACCGGTGGCTTCGTTGAAGTAGACGTTGATTCTCTCCAACTGAAGATCGGAGTCACCGTGGTAGGTTCCGGTGGGGTCAACACCGTGCTCGTCGGAGATGACCTCCCAGAACTTGGCACCGATTTGGTTACCGCACTGACCACCCTGGATGTGAACGATTTCTCTCATTGTTATATAGTTTGACTGGAGCTGGAAGCGGGACGCTGCTGATCTTTTTGCAAAAGATTGTGAAACCAGAGGGAGGCAAGAGCTATCTTTTTCGAATACCCAACGGTGAGAATTGTGAGGCTTGGCCAGATCAACAGGTCGAGGTAACGGCTGTACCCACCACCTTGAAGGGTCGCATCGGGGTGCGTCGGGGTGCGCCTGGGCGTGACACCACCAGATCCTGTGTAACTGGGTGTAGCTGGGCGACTTTCTGGCCGTTTCGTCGTTTGTCGTTTTTGCAGCTTTGTTGTTGACAGTACCTAAACATGTCCTGACATCCCAGGTTCCCGTCAGTCTGGGATCAGTTTCTTGCAGGTGGTGGATGAAAGACCACCACCACAAATAACATAAGTTATGGCATTTTGCTTTCGAATCAGGAGCTCGCCTGGGGCTGGAGTTCTCTACGATGAAAAGACCAGCGGAAGGAGATGCGGATGATCTCGCTTCTTTCAAGCGAATTGCGGTCGAGCCACCTCGGAAAGAGTTTGATCCTTCGAGGTTTCGTTCCCTTCTCGCAGGGTTGACAGAAAAGTACTCTGAAAACAAAGAAAGCGTCGGAGATGCTACACCCACAGCTGTGTCAAACAGTGTTCCCAGCATTGCTGCTGAGGAGGTGGTTTCGGAGCCTCGCCCTCGCACCATCGGCTCGAATGATTCAGAAAGTCCCGCTGAGCCTGCTCCCGTTTCGAACCGCAACGTGGCAGCCCTTCTGAAGCAACGATTGCAGAAGGGGATGAGTTTGACAACGGCGTCTCTTCCTCAGCAGCGACCCGCATCATCTGCAGCTTCTCACAAACAAGACATGCTTTTGGGCTTGCAGCGCCAGCAGATGCTGAATCGCATGTCTTCGTCGATGACTGCACCCGCTATCGGCCCAGATGGGAAAAAGTCGAAAGCGGCGACCAGTGACGATGGGCCTTCGCTGTCCATTCAGCAGCTCATGCAGCAAGAGAAGTTTGCTGATGATGCGGACATGGATCGTGTTTACGCGAAGAACGTGATGCGATTGGGAGATAAGTTTGCCGGGGGTGACTTGAGCAGTGACCGGGCGGGGATGGACGAAGAGAACTTCGTCGACATGCGCATGTACCAAAAGAAGGCACGGCCGGTGACCGACGTTCACACGCAGATGAAGCAGGAGTTCCGCCAGTTGAAGCAGCAGCAAGAGAAGCTGCGGCGGGCACTGGATTCGTGCCGCATTTGCCAATCGCTGCAGCTCCCCGCGCCGGGCGCCTCATCGTCCTCTTCGTACGCGGCGGCGTTGGAGATATTCCGCGGCGAGTACTTCCTCCTGCGCTTGAAGGCGGGCAATTATCGCCTCGCGCCGTTCCACTGTGAACTTGTGCCACTGGAGCACACCCCGTCTCTGCTGCTCTATCCCAGCCACTGCGCTGCAGTCGGCGCCAGTGGCAGCAACAAGACGACGTCGGCGAACCGCATCGACGAGACGACGGAGGCCATCTGGAAGGAACTGAGGCGCCTGGTTTCCACCGTGCGCCGGATGATGGCTCAATCGGCGGATGGCCAGCGCGACCGCGGGGAGGAGCACCGCGTGGTGCTGATGGAAAGCGCTGCCCACGCCGGACCGCAGGATATGCACGTGCACAGCGTCATCGACCTGGTTCCCGTGCCTGCGTCGCTGCTGGACGAAGTCGTGATGTCGTTTCAGTCCGCCTTCAACGACGCGTCATCCGACTGGGCGCAGCATCGGGCGAAGATCGCCCTCACGAAGCAGAAGCCGCTGTACACGGCCATTCCGCGCCACTTCCCTTACTACTGGGTGGAGTGGGCCGAGGATGACGGCGTCGTACACCCCATCGACCAGGCTGAGGCGGGCATCGATGGTCGCAGTGGGAAGAACGGGACGGTCGACGATGATCTGGACACGAGCATGCCGGGGCGGGGACACAGCTTCGCGGGCGATGGAAATGGTAAGAGCAGCCGCGGAGGCAGCAGCAGCAATGGCTTCTTCTGCTTCGACGTGCTGGCGGTGGCGCTGGAAGAGGACGAGGCTCGTTGGCGACGCACACGGCCGCCTGAATCTCAAGCGCAGACCAGTCGCGCGGTGCAAAGCTTCAAAGAACGATGGACAAGAGTCGTCGAGTGGACGCAGGCGGTTCGTTGATCGCATAGCGATGCACATTACGTCTTTTCTGTGCACTTTGTTCACGCGCAGTCCTTCATCGGTGCGACTCGTCGTGTTGCAATGGCTGCTGTGCAGTGGTTGTAACTATATTTATGACTTGGTGTTCGTTCCAAAAGCCGTTCGTTTCATTCAGATCGCCATTGATACTTGTGGCACGCCAGCCTACAGATGAGATCGATACAGCGGAAACGGATTGCAACGAGGCGTAGACCACAATGGGTCTGCAGACAGGCGCACTTATGCAACTTGTGCAAGGCAATGCAGATAGAATCCCATCAAGCTGGAGGAGCTTCACTCGCCGATCGGCTAGCGATGGGGAGGTGCGAAATTTGTAGCCGCTGCTAACCTTCAGGTGCATGGCTCAGCACACCGCAGCGACGTGCGCGGTGAGTGGCGAGGCCTGTGTGCGTATCCCCGCGTGTCTCTGTCGCCATTTCGCTCCTCTCGTCTGCGGCAGCTCAGCTGTAAGCAACTCATCCACACAGACGATGCAGTGTCAGAACGTACACGCAATTCATTCCGCGATTCTCCTGTCTGTTGACATTGCAAGCAAAGCCTCGACAGGCTGCAGTCGACGTACACTCTCGAAGTGGGTGGGGTAGGGGGTAGGGGGACGTGCCTCATCGGGCGACATGCGCAGCGGAAACGGGCTGGAAAATCGCGGAAAATCGCGGAAAAACACAGACTACGACTCTACTCTGTTCCTACACCCATCTCACGCCTACTGCTGCCCTGGGTCGCCTTGCCTTCGTCATTCGCCGCCCTTCGACCCTCCGACCGGAGCCTGTCTCGTCGAGGTGCCAAATCTGTAACGCCCGCGAGCGGCGGTTACAACTTTCGCACCCCCCGCTACCCGCTATGGGCTACCCGATCGGCGACGAATTGCGGGTGGTGGAATGATCCATCGGTGTCTGTTCATCTGGATGCAGCAGGGGCCGATGGAGACATGTCGCAGCTGCAGCAGTGCGCAATCTCGGTCTGCGTCTCGTCAGCGAATCGACACTGCCGCGACGGATCGACAGCGCGGCGCAGCACCCGCCGCAGCAGAGCGACGAAAGTTGTAACCGCCGCGGTCGACCGCGGCCAGCCACCGCCAGCGGAAGAAGGAGACGCCCTCGACACAATCGCCCCCATCTACGCGGTCCTAGGCCTTGTCGATGATGCAGACCTGTAGCGCACACAGTATCGAAGTCTGTAGCATGTGCGAGAGCGAGTATGGTGCAAGGCGGAGCAACGGTTCGCCGCATCGTCGCTGGTTGGAGCCTCGAGGCGCAGACAGAGAGCGGCACGGCGAGCTGGCGAGTGGAAGGCGGCGAGGTGGCGGAGGGTTCGGACGCCTGTGGCTCGGGGCCTCCGCAGCTCGCGAGTCTGAGCGAATGACGGCCGCCATTGCACTGCAGATCGTAGCGGAGGTCCTGCACCAGTGTTGGCGGGGCGGTCGTCGGGTGCGGTACGCTCTGCGATGCGGGTGCGGAGCGGAGAGTCGACGCAGGCCGCGACGACGGGCGATGTCGATGACTGTCGACGGAATGCACACGGATCACCATGCCTGCTGAAGTGCAGGGTCTCGGCGACCGCTCGTTGGCCTGAATGGCGCATGGGGTACGGGCGGGTCGCATTTTCTCTGTTTTTTAATGCGACCACGTCGCGGCGAGGCGGTTGCTTGGTGCGGGCTCGGCCCCAGCGGCGCTCGGCGGACTGCCGCGGGTTGTGGCGGTCAGCGGCCCCGTGCGGACGGGCTGCAGGATGCGGAATGCAGCTGGCAGCGCACGAGGTCCGATGCAGAGGCGCGGCGATCGACAGTCGATGCACCGCTGAGCTGCTGAGGGGGCGGCGCGGCGCCGAAGGGACCGAGCGACGCGGTCTGCGGGGAGCCGCGCAGCGGGTGCGGGTCTCGCGGCAGCGCTGCAGGCACCGCATCGGCGATGGGCGGCGATGGGCAATGGACGATTGGCGGTCAGTCTGCGATGCTGCAACGGAGGCAGGGCGCCACTGTGGCGGTGGTGCGATGGCGACGCGGCATGGCGGCGGGAGCTGCGAGGCCGACAGTGGGCCCCGCTGTGTCGCTGCTGCGTATGTGCGTATGTGCAGTCGAGGCGTCGTTCCGCCGCTGGGGCCTGCGCTGTGGTCGGTCGCAGAGCTCGGCCGTGCGGCGGCGGCTCTTGGGTGGTCACCTGTGGCGTTGGTCGCACTGGGTGTGCATTGAGGTTGAGGCTGCAGTGGGAGGCAGCGACGGGCGCGATGGGAGCGCTGTCGGAGCAGGGGTCATCGATGGCCGTGGCGCTGTCGATGCGCAGACAGCAGAGCGGTCAGCGGGCAGCGAGGACGACGCGGGTCGCTGCTGTGGACCGCAGAGGCAAATAGCCTACACGGCCACTGCGCTGACGACGGTCGCTTATGAGTCGCCGACGGGGCGCAGAACCGCGTTGTGCTCGCTGTGAATGGCGAATGGCAGTAGCTGCCGGAGGAGGTGTGGCCGTAGGCGGTAGCGCACACGACGAGCCGACGCTGCAAGATCGTCGGCACAGCCTGCGCGGTGTGTGTATCCGGTGTGAGTGCGGCCGAGGGCCCGTCCCTATATAGTATGTAACAGCTGCGCACGCAGTGCCCGTTCGGTGGCTGTGGTGCGGTCGTTAATGATGTCGTCGATGTTGATGCT
>SMOI01000470.1:0-22518 GCA_008000375.1 Poteriospumella lacustris | reverse complement strand
GACCGCGAGGACGGCACGTACGACGTGGACTACGACGACGGCGAGGCGGAGCAGCGCGTGAAAGAGGAGTGGATTCGTTTGATTGTTTCGGGCGTGGAGAATGCTGGGAAGCCGTCGGTCGTGGCGGTTGATAATGGGGAAATGCGTTTGGCGGATGTCTGCAAGGCGTTTGTCCGCAATCGTGGGGGCAAGGTTTCTCGTTCAGACTACGTTGACTTCGGGTCTATGCTTTCGTTCGGTCAGTCACCGGTTGTTGCGAAGGCTGTGCGGCGAATCATCGACGTATTCGACGAGTTGGATGCCCGAGCCGATGGATTTGTGTCGGTGCGTGACTTGGATCGCCTATTGGAGGCCGGTGGCGTTTCGAGACTTGCGTGGCAGCATCTCGTCGCAGAGTTCAGAGACTATGCATCGGCGTCGTACAGGGAGGATGTCTTCCGTATATCGGACTTCTTCTACTTCTTCGGCAACGTGGTGGAGGCCGCGGATGGACCCGTGCTCAGTCTGACGGAAGTGCTCAGCAAGTTTCGCTTGGAGGCCAGTATTTCGGTCGCCCACGACGCCTGTCGCTTCGTCCAGCGCATCCTCAAGAATATGTTGCAGAATGCGAACGACAAAAAATACCGCACCATCTCTGTGGAAGCGGAAAGCTTCAAGTTTCATGTGTGGAGGTATGCCGCTGGCAAGGAGCTGATGAGAACCCTCGGGTTCTGTAAGCCCTATACGCTGGTGCAGGGTGCGAAGATGCAAGAGGTCGTTTCCTGGAAGAGGTCGCCCAACGCAGCGGCCTTGACGGTGGAAGAGGCGGAGCAGCTGCGTACGCTTCACTCGGAAATCGATGCAGCGTTGTCGATCATTGAAGACGCCCCGTCTGTTCAGGCTGTCGTCTCGAAGTGCAGGGACGTCGTTCCGGTGTCGCAACTGCTGGATGGCCTTTCGTTGCTGTCCAAAATCGCCAGAAATGTTCTCAAGTATCCGATGCTCGAGAAGGTCTACGTCGTCAAGCGAGACAACGCCCTCTTCGCCGAACGCCTTTCTGGGCTCCCTCAGTGCGAGAATCTGATGCGGGCGATCGGCTTTTCTCCTAGAGATGTAGAGGGAGTGCGGAGCTTCGTTTTTCGCTCCTTTCAGCCGGGCGAAACAAGTACCGCGATCGACCTCCATCCCGTGGACCAGCAATTCTTGCTTCAGCGCGACGGTGACATGCAAACTGCAATTCGAGCTTTGGAACTCGAACTAGCGGCGGCCGCTCCGAAGGCAACGAGTAAAGGCACGGAGAAGAAGACCGCACAGGCCGCCTTGAAGACGAAAGTGCCGCTTAAAACGAGCGGCAAAGCTGCGCAAGCGGAACGAACTTACACCGCCCTCATGAGTTGCCCCGATGGCGTCAAGGTCGGCGCCTGGCTTGATTGCCTGGCTACCGTCGAAGGCATCGTCGACAAAGTCGTCAACGACGGACAGTCCAAGTACCGCAAACTGCGCAAATCTAACCACGTCTTCCACCAAAAGGTGGGCCAGCATCGTAGAGGTGTCGAGCTGCTGATGTCCGCCGGATTTCGCGATGTGGAAGACGACACGCTGGAGTTCAAGGGTGGTTGCGAGTCTGTGGCCTCGAGTTTGTTGGTGCAGCTGCGAGCGTTCATCAAAGGCCTGACCGCAACCGCATCGCCGCAGCAAGTCGCGGAGCTCTCTTTAAATGCCCGTACCTCCGGTGCCAATGCCGTTGAATCGGTTACTAAAGGCCAGTCAGTTGCAGAGAAGGCAGATCCTAAGCGATCTCTCGCGAAAACGGAGTCGAGGCAGCTGTTCAAGAGTCAGCAGCAACAGGCACGTGGGACCCACCCTTCCCGAACGGGACAGCCGTCGACTGCAGCTGCCAGCGCTACGGAAGTGGAAGACACGAAGTCGCTCGTGAAGGACCTAACCACCGAGGCTGCGAAGCTTCGCTTGAAGTCATCCTCGATGGAACGGGCTCTGCACCACCAGAAGGGCATCGTTCACGCTCTTTCCAAGAAGCTGCAAGCGGTGGACGAAGAAAAAAGCTCCACCGCCCGCTTGGTCTTCGAAGTGGTCGACTCCTTGGCGAATGGCCAGTCCACCCGGGTCGCCGATAATCTAGCTGCTCCCGTGAAGGCTGCGTCCTCTGCTGAACCTGACCGGAAGATGACGAGTAAAGCGGCTTCTATCGAGCCTCCTGCGCAGTCGCGAGTGGCGGCCCTAAAAGAAAAATGCAGCCCAGGGGCGTCCTCCATCGCTGTGCAGGGATTGGGGCCTGTAAAGAGCGGGGCGCTGTTGTATCTCGATGATGGCGAGTTGTCAGAGTGGAGAAGGGTCGTCAAGAGCCAAGATCGCGTGCAGTTGGACCGTGCGTTGGACAACTCGCACGCAGCTGGAGTGCGAGTGGTGGTGTGCAAGTTTTCTCGTGCGAACATCGCGCATTTCGACCACATGGCAACTCATTCCTTCGTTCGCTTCGTTGTTGAAGTTGATGTCTTGGGTGCGGTCTTTTCCGCCATCGAGAAGCAATCGCACAACTGGGTCGACCCACCTCGTCCGCCGGGTCGACGGTCTATTCTTCTGCAAGTTTTGGCTGGCCCCGGCGCTGTCAACCCGTCGGTTGATGGCTCTGGGAGAGAGGACCTTATCATGTCTGTCACCAAGGCTTTCTGTGTCGGCTTGAATAAAGTGGCCCTCACGACTCCAGCGAGTAGTGCTCGGCCCCGTCTGACCATGGCTGTACGACGAGGCCCTTTCGTCGAAGAGCTGAAGAAGATTGACGGGACGCTGCGATCCTTTTGCGCCCTTCAGAAGCTGTGGTGGCTGATTAAGAGCGGGCCGGAGCTCTTGTCTTGGGACTTGTTGCTCGAGTGTTGGTCACCAGAGAGTCCAGACGGAAGGTCGCCGTTTCAGCGGTACCCATTGCTGCAAATCATGTTCGAGGCATTCGGCGCAGTGCGGCCATTTCGGTCGATTCACGATTTTGTTCAATTTTCGCACATTATCGACGGCCAGCCTTTCGTTACTGAAGCCTGTCTTGGTGCTTCGCAACGCAACTTCGCAGACATAACCTTCCAAGGACTTTTGCAGGCTCGTATGGCGTGTGTCGAGCAGTTGGGAACGATAACAGTCTGTGGCATTTGGGCGGAAGGCGGCCCATCAAGTGCTGAGTCAAACGACCAGATCGACGGGTGGACTTGCCCGCTCAGCGGCACGATCGTGTGTCCGAACACCTTGGACCGCTACACTTTGTCGGACGACGGGGTTGTGTCTGCTTTCGTGGACGGTGGACGGTGTCGTTTAACGGAACGTGTGATGTGGGCGGAGCCACTGATGAAGGATCCCAAAGAATCCTCTGCCGCCTTTTCCGTGTGGCTGCAAAAGAGCGACCAGCGAGACACGGAGGAGATCTCGTCGCAGTTGAGCAGCTTCTCGGCGATGACTCTCAGGGCTGTTGGGGCAACCAAACTGACCGTGGACGCCTCCAGTGGTATCATCGGCATCAACTGCTCAGTGACCAACGAAAGCTTGTGCTTCGTTGAGCCGGTTGGTCTGTGTCGTGTGTTCAGAATCAAAGTGCCCGAGCCGCTGCACCCCATGCTGGTGAGCGCCACCACCTCAATTCGCAATGGAGAGAGGGTG
The DNA here is from genome assembly GCA_008000375.1 of Poteriospumella lacustris. Taxonomy (NCBI): domain Eukaryota; class Chrysophyceae; order Chromulinales; family Dinobryaceae; genus Poteriospumella; species Poteriospumella lacustris. Next base: position 18,879 of record SMOI01000470.1, on the reverse strand, counting down.
TCTGAGGCCGTGAGCATTGACTCTCCCCTGGGTGTTGTTACGCACTTCAGCCTCTGCCACAGCCGCAAGCTGCTGCTGTGCACATTGCACAAGTCCTCCTCCGTGTTAGTCCTAAATTCCTGCACAGGGCAGCTGTTGACGCGACTTGAAGCCGGCGCAGAAGTGTCCTCGATGGCGTTTTCACGCCATGATGGCGTCTGCATCTGCACGACCGTTCACTGCAAGGTTTTGACGTGGAAATTGGACTGGGTTTTCGACAAGACGAACAACGAGGACGAAAGTCGTTTCACTCTCTTATCCGAGCTGCGATCAGCGCTCGGACTGGAGCGCAAGTGGCAGTATGTGCGAGTTGTGCAGCTCTTCGATGAGTCGATGAAGCCGCTGCGGGATGCTTCTCGTGCGAAGTTCTGCGAAGTGATTCTGTCGTCTGGCTTGACGCGCGTCCTTGAGGCCAATCGGCAACTTCGCGATTGTCGCGAATCGCGTCGTCCGTCAAGCACCCCCAGATGGGCTAGTGGGACGGTTTCTGTGGCCAAGGGCGCCCGTTATGCCCTCTTCGACTTCGACGACGCGGAGCTGTTTCAGCGCTTAGCTGCCAAGTTTAAAACAGTGCGCGGGCCGAAACGAATGGTTGACATGCTGTCGGCGATGTTGAAGGGTTCCGTGGCGAAGGAAAGCATAGGGGCGGTCGTTCTCAACGGCAAAAGCCCAGGCGACTTCTTCCTGCGACTGTGCAGAGACTCGGCGAGTGAAAGACGGCTGGGAGACTCGCTCGTTTTCACCGTTGGTGTCGTGCGCTCGCTTGCCATGGAGAACCCTGCGGAACAAGTGGCGTTCGACAACCACGGGCTGGGATACACTGTTCCCTCTGTGGATCTGCAAGTTGCGTCTCTCGTCCAACTGCCAGCTGCTATGGCGCTCTCTCCCGCGAAGGCGACCCACACGTTGTCTCTCAGGAGCGAATATGCCCACCACTCTCGACGAAAGTCAGTCGTCGTCAAGCTGCCGTTGCTGGAGGAAGCGTTCCGCTTGGACCTGAAAAGCGCAAGTTCTCAGGCGCAATGGAAGGGCTTCGTTTACTGTTTCGACAATGGCAAGGCCGTGGCGATTCAAACATCCAGGTTTGCCCCCACGCTCGTCACGTTAACGGCGATGGGCTTGCCAGACGTGGCGGCTGTTGCATCGGCTTCAGACCTCGTCAAGTTGGCGGATGTGTTCTATTCCTTGAGGCTCAAAACGAAGCAGGTCGTCTTCCTGGTGTCCTCTGCCACCCTCAACGCCAATCAAATCGTGGAAGCTGCGCTTGGTGGTGAGCGAAAAGGGGTATCAAAAGTTACGTTCGCGATCTCTGTTGCGGAGCGTGTTGAGACAAGTTTGGGGTCGTTTGAGCTGCAACGTGTGTACAGTGCGAGATTCCTGTCCTTGGCGCCTGGTTCGGGGAGATTCTACCGCGCTGATTTCGGCGAGCGACGGAGCTGTTTGCCTGCCAACTTGCCTTTGTTTCTACACGACAGGGCCGGTCGAGTTCGGTGCCGATCGTTGGAGCGACAGAAATTTCGCTCCTCCGTCGCCGGTGATCGGGAAGACGCTGTGCGTTGTCTGCTGTCCCAAACTGTAGAGCGAGCGAATTTCCTGGCGCAGGCGAAGGTGATCTCACCGTTCGTTTCGTCCATGGTGAACATGATATCGATCGACAGAGTCGCCTTCAGTGGAGCGCTGCTGCACATGCTCATTGGTCTGCTGCTACCGTACTCCCACCAAGTCCAACAGCGCTTCTTCGAATCCCGAGGGTTCGCGATCGCCAATGAGCCTCTTTGGTCCCCGAGCCAATCTGAAGCGGATACACACTGCGTGTCCCGGGGTTTGACTCTTGATCAACGTTGGTCTGGCTTTCAGAGTCAGCTGACAGCGCTTCAGAAGAGTTGGAGCCTTGTTAGCGATGCTACGCGCCCTCACTCCCTGACGCTGTACGAGTGGGCGTCCTTCCTTCAAGAGAGCGAAAATGCGTTGTTCTTCGCTTCGTCCGCCGTGGCTCAGTACAAGCAGATTCTGTCCAGGCGCGCGCAGGACTTCTACATCCCACCGAACGATTTCCTGGGCCGAAAGGACGAGACAGCTGGAACTGTCTTGGCCGACGAGGCCGATACTCAAATACAGTACGATCTGTACCACGTGGTCGCAGTTGTGAGGCACACGGACTATTTGCCGGGTCTGCTCAGTTACGTGTACCATGCGCGCCCCGCGGGTACTGTGGAGTCCACCTCGATCGACACGTTCATGGTGCTGAAATACGCGAATGCGGAAAGCAAGCGATTGTGGCGAGACTTCGTTCTCGCCATGAAGAGCATCCAGTCAAAGAATTGGGAGGGAATACCCATTCTTCTGCCCGACGACAACGTGCAGTTCATTGGCGAAAACTCGTCGACCACCTGCGTCGTGTATCGGTGGGACCCGTCGTGGATCACCCTCGGCCAGCTCTTCTCCGTGGAGGAGCCGCCCTCCCTTCGTCAGCGCTGCATGCTGCTATCGGACGTCTCGTTGGCCGTGCGCCAACTTCAGCGGCTTCGATATCACGTTCGCTTCCTGTCCACAGATGCCGTCATCGTTTCTCGGGATCGAGCGTGTTTGCTGTTGCTGCCGCTTTGCAGCGAAGACAGCGACTCGATGGGCGGTAGTCTGTTGAGCACATACTGCAGCTTCCTCTCCTCCAGGCCAGTGTCCCGCCTCTTCGTCCCGACCAGTCCTGGTGATAGATGGGACACTTGGGGTTTGCGCGTGGCTGCGCTGGCGCTGCTGACTGCAGACGCAAGTGTGCCTATTGACCAGCGCGTTGTACACCTCAATGACAGCGTTGGTGCCATGGCGTCCGCTGGCGGCTTCCCTACGTCAAGCGGGTTTCTGCGAAGCTCCTTTTCGGCGTTCGCATCGTCCGAAGGTAGCGAAGTGGTGTGGGCGTCGACGGCCTCGTTGAAGAAGCTGTTCGAGGACTTCGTCGCGAACCATTTTCTCATCGGGCGAGACAAAAAGGACATGTCGTGGAAGTGGCAAGCACTCGTTTCTCACGTTGCCGAACACTACCTACGCGAAGAGCAGAAGTTGCTGGCACGGGGACGGCGAGTCTCTGATCTGGACACAGTGTTCCGCTCGATCGCAGCGTCGATGGACAAAGATGCGAAGCTTGTCTTGTCGAGCTGCTTCCGCATCGACCGCGACCTGCCCGTCGACGAAGCGACGTTGAAGATGGCAATCAAGCTGCGGCTGCTCGGCAACGAGTTCGTGGCGTACTATTTCTACACGAAGCTGGTCGCCATGGCGAACGAATCCGACGCGTCTCACTTCGCGTTCCCGTGGTCTCGCGAGGTCGTGTCTGTGGCTGCGGCCCCGTCGGACCGCGAAATAAGCGGCAAGCGCAAGGGCATTGGTTCGTGGTCATTTGTTGATTTGTTGCGTCACTTTGCGGCGACGCTGAGGAGTTGCGCGTCGCGGCCTCTGTCTCCCTCGTCGTGGAGAGATCTTGCCTCGTCGCTTGTCCACGCCAACGCCATGTTCGTGCGGCACCAACAATCGCTCTGCAGATCTCGTTCGAAGCTTCGCAAGCCCGGTGCCCTGGACAGCAGCTTGCTCTTCTTCTATCATGCGCGTGATACTATCGCAGAAGCGTGGGAGAGCATTCGACGTGCCGGCAAGAAGGTCTCCGAGGATGACGGCGTTGACTTCGTGGCATCAAAGCTCTTGAATGAGTCAGCTGTGGACGCCTGGTTGTCTGTCGTCGTGTCCTTGGCGTCGTTTTCGGACGGCGAGCTCCGTGTGGATGGGCCTCGAATGGTGACCTCTTCCCGCAGCCATTTGGGAGGCGGCCGTGGTGACACCCGCAGTCGCTACAAGTTCCACTTCCAGAGCTTCAAAGCTATCGAGAAGTTCTTTAATTCCATCCTCGACGGCCAGCTGAAGTTCTTCCACTACCCCGCCCCAGTCGTTTCTGAGAGACCCGCGTCATGGGCGGCGGCGAGAACGTTTGGCTACTTCCGGTGCTTTCTCAAGGTGCTCATGGTGATCAATAACTCGTTCAGCTACTGGGAAGGCAAGGACTTGAGTCAGCCCGTCAAACTGCTGCTAAACCTCGTCCAGTCTCTGATTCCCAATGTTTCCTCGAGCGGTGTAGTGAAACACCTGATGGTCGAGAGCGGCGTGGTTGAGGTGATCAAGGCGGTCGTGGACTCGGACGTGGTGTCGTTCATCGCCGCCTTCTTCGCAGCCGGCCACACCGCCAATTCGCTGCTATTGATGGACATATTCGCGCGCGTTTTTTCGTTCCTACGCCAACTGGATGCGGTTCTGGTCGGGCAGTACCCGTTCTGCGAACTGGGCAGGCAGTTCACGACCTCCCAGTGGCTACACGGACTGACCTCGATTCTGTCCAACGTCAGAGGCGGGGTCGAGCAGCGCTCGAAGGCCTTCTTTTGTCTGGATTTACTGTCGACCAACAAGATTTGGACGCGGTTCTGGAGACCCTTAAAGGTTCTCCAGCGCCTGAAACGATACGGCCTGTCTGAATCAAAGAGACTTGCGGATCACTCCTTCTCTGCTGTGCCTGACGTGCTGTACTGCCGAAACGTCCTCTCTGTTGATGACGATCGCAGCGATCCCGTTGATGCCATGCGTCTGCTTCAGGAGCAGGTGCAAGACATGAAACTCGGCTTCACGGTGGAGGAGCTTCGGGCCTTCGTTTCGAAGGGGAAACAGAGCCTCCACGAATTGGATTTCCAGCGCACAACAGCTTCGCAACACCAAAAGGTGACGATATTGGCGACGATGGAGGCGGACCTGCTCACGCTTCTGCCCCGCGTTGTCTTCGTGCACTTCAGCAGCCCGAAGGATCCTTCGTCGTTGCTCGAAGACACTGTCCAGCTGCTGGAGGCTATCCGTCTGGTTCTTGGGAAGCAGAGTACGCAACGAGGGGAATCTTCTCTTCCGATGGGCGACATCGAGCGCTCTTTCGAGTATCTGTTGAGCTTCTCGTCGGACACCAAGGTGCAGGCCGTTGCTCACATCTCGCTGGGAGCGAGAGTCGGTCGCTATTTGGCGGCTTTCTTGACGGCGAACTGCTCGAAGCTGTCGTACGCCTCGTCACTGCTGCAGTCGATGACAAGCTACCACCTCGCGGTGTTGAAATCGTTCAAGGGGCTCGTAAAGCGCGTGACTGCGGAAGAGTCGGGGCTGTTCTTGGCCCTCGTCGACCACTGCCTGTTCACCTCGAAGTTTCTCGTGTTCTCCGGTAAGCTCATGCTGGAGCTCTGTCAAGACGTTGGCATCTTTTCGCTGCTGTTCAAAACCTTCGTTTTGGACACGACCGAGGCCCGCAGCAGGTCCATTAGCACTGTTCTACACAAGCGTCCGCTGTGGTTCTACACCCTTTCACTCCTGGCCTCCAGCGATATTCCAGAAGAGGTCTTGCCTGGCTTTCTGTCAGCGCTAACGGCGATCGTTGCCGAAGACATTCAAACCATCGCTGCGTTCCCCCACGTTGTTCGCGAGGCGAAAGACGTCGATGAGAAGGCTCGCCTGGCGTACATGGCAGCCAAGTTTCTCCATTTGGTGTCCCTCAATGCGTCGTTCGACTTCGAGTCGCTACTTCAGGTACGACTCCCCTTCGAAACCATACAGTCGCTTGCTTTATCCTGCTTGATGAATCTGTTGTTGTGCTCAGAGCTTCGGTGTTCCGTCCTTCTTGCTGAGCGTAAAGTCTCCGGTTGGCTCGCCGGAGTTTGGGGAAACCATTCGGCAGTGGATGATGTGGCTGATCCACGCAGCGGATGTTCGCGTCCCAGCTGCGAACGCTAAGGAGCCACAGTCCGGCTATGCGCCAGAGGCTGTCGAAGCGACACCTGCAGCCTCTCACAGGTCGCGTTCACAAGCTCGGGCTTTGGCTGCCCCGTCAATCGTCGATGCCAAAGTCGAAGAACTTAAGCGAGGTACGCAACCGGGTGCTCTTGACTTTGTCGTCCACTTTACTGATGAGCTCTCCGTTTTCATCGATCTACAGACATGTTCCCGGGCCACTTGTCCGCGAAATCAGCGTCTGAAAAGGCTCGACAATCCGTGGCAGATATTATGGACAGGAACTCACTGAGTTCCCGTATGGGATTGTTCTTGATCGCCGTGAAGAGGCTCTTTGATGAACGGTCGGGCGAAGATGGATTGGTAGATGCGGACACGGCTTCAGGTGAGGCTATTGCTGATGTTTTTGATCGATGCGCCCTCATTGTGCGCTTTCCGCTTCAGTGATTCTATCGCTCGTCATCAAGAACGCTTTTCAATTTTCTGAAGCTCGAAAGAGTATTCGCGAAACTGGAAAGGAAACGGTGGATTTTCCTCTATTCATGCGAATTTTTGCGCAGCAGAGTGGACTGATGCGCTACACGGCTGTGAAAGACGCTCCCTTCTGGATACCTGGCAGAGATGGGATATGGATACCTGTGAGGCCTTCGTTTGATCTCGGCGGTTTGAGTGCACAAGCTGACGAGTTTTTTCTGTTTACAGGCGGACGCGCGATTGGTTGATGATGTCAAGCGTGCGTCAAGCTCCTTCGTTTCCAGTGGTGGGCCCAGCACTGTGTTTCCCCTTTCAGGGAAAAGTCAAGGCGACGACTTTAAAGTATTGGATGAGAATCTGCTGGACGTGCTCCTCTTTATGGGAATTTTAATTGATGATGCCAAGTTGGGAGAGATCAAGGCCGACCAGAAAATATTCCTCAATTTAACAGGGGACGGCGTGTACTCACTACCGGTACGTTTCTACTTGTCACGCTAGAAGCTTGCGGATCTTACCTTTCGCTTTTTGTCACATAGGAATTGGTTCTGATTGCGGTTGTGGCGAAGTCATGAGCGCGCAGTGCAGACTTCTCTTCGATTGTAGACAGAGGGTTGTAAATTAGAACAAAATAAATAAGCTTGTTTTCATTACATCGATCGCCGAGCACTTAATTGGAGCTAGTACAAAGGATTCTGTGGTTGGCCTGTCCAAGGACAAACTCTAGTTTTCGACACCAACAAGTTCCAATCTCTTCGATTTGCAGTTGAGTTGTTGACTTCCAGCATATCAGCGGGATAAATGGGATATCCTGTCACGATGCATGTGCTCTTGTCAGAATTGTACAAACCGTCGTACAGGGTGTTCTTGCTCGCCTCTCTCCCTGGAAAGCGCTGCTCAACATTGGAATCTGTCACGATCGACAACACCCAAGTACGAACCTCTTCGCGGTCATCCTATGAAAACGAGCAAATCCTGATAATGTCGCATATACAATGATTGAGAATGTACAGTTGAAGCAGACCTCGTCGGACAAATAGTGGTTCTTCGGCAAATTTTCAATGGGCGGTACTGCATCGGTCTCTGAAAACTCGGAGCTATCCAGCAGGGATGGATCCGCAGTGTCAATGGCTTCTGCAATATCAACGTATCTGAGGGGAAGCAAAAGGAATAAAGTGAATACTTCAACGACAAAATGCACGGAGCGCGATGAAAACCTACCTGTTGAGCAGCATGAACGCCAAATTGGTATACGAGCCGCCAAGCTCGCGACACAGGTTTCCAGCCTGATAGTACGCCTTATCAGCAGGAATAAACTCTGGATATTTCAGCATCGTGATTGCGCATTTTGCCGCAATCTCTTTGAGTCCCAGACGCTTCGCCGTGAACAAGATGCTTTGATAATGTACAGCCATCAACAGGTGCAACAGCTCACCCTGGAGCTTTTTGTCAGGAGTACGCAATTTGTTGGCGACATTGAAGAGGATATCCCGGAGAGAAGAAAATGTTGATATGTACTCCGATCCTTCCTTCTTGTTGGAGCGTAAAAACAACTTGATGACGAGCTGCCGATAAACCGAAACAGCGGACTCGTTGGCCGGCGCAAATTGTCGATTGAGAAGTTGAACGGCTTCATCAAGTGCATTAACATTGGCACTTCCAAGCAACTACATTCGTGGGGAAAACGATGAGTACAACGAATAGCGAGCGAAGACGACAAGAACCTCACCTCTTCCACGCGCATCAGCACGTATTTCGACAAAGTTGATTGCGACACGTTCTCCTTCGAAGCCATGCTCCAAAGACCATCCCAGTCACCTCGCTTCACCAAAACATTCAGTGCGTCTTCCGAATGGCCCATCTCAACAAGCTCTTTGGTGTCTTCTCTTGTGATCAAAAAGCCCTGATACGCTTCGTCTACTTTCTTCTTCAGCATCGCATTTCCCTTCGCAAGAGACTTCGCCTTGTCGAATTTTCTCGATTGGATGCACAAGTTGATCGCCTCGTCCTGTCGGCCCACTTCAAACAACAGATCTGCGGCGGCCTCTTCCTTCTTAATGTCTACCAGTCGGCGCGACACTTCGACGCCAACCTCTACATACCTGTTGGTGACATATTTGCGAGCGATTTCTACGGCGCGCTCCCACAGCTCCTCCACATCAATGGACGGGTCCACTTTTCCAGCCCGAGCGCTGAGGTAAACCTCCAGAGCTTGAGCCCATTGCTTCGACTGCTCCATCGACCGCCCAATCACCATGAAATCGGTTTTCACGGAAGCTTTTCCTGCTCTTGCTTGAGATGTATTAAAAGATGCATTCAACTCCGCTGCGCGATGGGGCAAATACTTTTGGGCAATGCGAATCGCGTCGGGCAACATTTCAGCATCTTGATACATCGACAACGCCAAATCTGGACGAGAAGCAGCCAAAAACAGCTCTTCAGCCTTGGAGAAGTCCTTCGATTCGACGCAAACAGCAGCGTGAGCTAGGAAAACAGCAGGAACTGAACTCGAATCGAAATTCTCGGCAACTCGCAGCGCGTTCTCCCAATCATGCTGGTGCAGGTACATGTCGATGGCCTCTTTTGGTTTGCCGGCCTTAAGAAACTCTTCTTCGGCTTTGTCGAATTTCTCGTCGTCTTCTAAGAGAAGCGCGTGCTTGAGATAGACGTCGGGCAGCTTCTTGGGCATCTGCTGGGTGGCTAGTTCCAGCGCTAAGTCGTAAGCACCGTTTTCAGCAGCGTGGTCGATGGCTGCCTCTACGAGACCGTGCTTAATCAAATACTTCGCGCCCTCCACGGTGCCAACTGCCATGAGGAGCGCGATCGTAACTCGCTTGCAGGCACCGATACCGCCATGAAATTTGGCAACGCGAATAGCGTCATCCCATTGCTCGATGTGACGGTACATATTGACCGCTCCGTGCCATTCCTGCGCTTCAACGTAATGATGTTCTGCGTCTTTGTACAGACCCTCCATTTCCAATGTGGTGGCCAGGAACTTGTGGCTCTCTTTTAGCGTCTCTGGCATATACTCTTGGACCAAGCGGATCATGTCGTCGTACAGCTTGTGCTTCTTATACATGTTCACAGCGAGATCCTTCTCTTTCACGGCCAGGTACAATTTCTCTGCATCCTTCAGGCGACCCTTTGCCTCCAATTTCTGTGCCTGGCTGATGTAAAGCATGCTTACTTCTTCCTCTCGCATGTGTTTCTTGGCGATGGAGTGGGCCAATTCCCAATTTCCGACCTTAGTGTGCATCTCAACGGCCAGCTGCGCTTGATCTCCCTCAACGTAGCACTTTTGAGCCAAGTCGTATTGACGTGTTTCTTCGTAATGGCGAGCAAGCTGCCGATAGAATGGTCTAGCGGTTTCTCGGTCTATCGCATCAACCAATTGAAGGGCTCTCGAATACTGGCGGGCATTTAGCGCGGCATCAATTGCCTTTCTGTTCACCTTGGCTTCGATGTAGTGGTTAATAGCCATGTCGATTTGCTTGATGGAAACCAGATAGTCTCCCCAGGCCTCCTGCAACTCAACGACTCGCGCGGGGAAACTCTTTCTCGCCAAGTCCACCGCTTTTCTGAAGGCATTTCCTCTAATGTAGCTCTCCAAAGCACGGGGGAGATCATTTTGTCGCTCGAAAAACTCGCCCGCGATGTCATGCATTCCGCTTCGCACAAGAGCGTTGGCAACTTTGTCCAGCAACGACATGGGTTGCTGAATGTCGTGATCGAGAAGAACTTGGGCTGCCTTTCCTGGCATACCACCTTTCAAAAACAAATCGACCGCCTGGGTAAAATCGCTCTCTGTGGCTTTAAGAACCGCCGCGTTCTCGTATTGATTCGTATCCAACAGATACTGAAAATACGCCCGGCGCATATCGTGCAAGTCAGGGTGCTTGTTTTGCTGGGCGACTCGAATCGCATCCTCGTGACGTTGAAGCTTCTGGTACAGCTCGATGCACTCGTCGATTTTCCCTTGGTTGACTAGTATGTCCTCCGCTGCTCGATAGTCCTTTTCGAGCAAGGCCAGGTTGCAGCGTACCTGATAGTAGTCGTCGCGATTGATTTTCAAGTCTTGCTCCGCGTATCGGCCCATGTCACAGATGTTTCCCAAAAATTTGCTGGCGGTGATGTCTCCGAGAGCTGCACTGCATCGTTGAGCAATCTTAACCTCTCCTGCGGACAACGACGCAGAGCGAAGCTGTCGCCACATTGCTTCCACATCTGGCGATAAAACCAACTTATCCAAGAGTTCCATCGCTTTGAAATGCTCACCATCTTCGATGGCCGTGGAAAAGCTGATGAGAGCTTCATCGAGAGGATACAAGGCTTGATTGATACCTTCATCAACGATGACTTCGGTCTTTCCTTCGGTTCGTTCAATGTCCTCGATGTCTCCCTTGATAGGAATGGCGGTAACCTGGTCAGGAGCACCAACATTGTACCACACACACATATTCGATCGACTTTGTGAAACGATGACGTCACTGTTTGGTACCCATTGCACATACGTGCAGAAGCTGAGCAGTTGGTGACGCGTTTGAGTCTGCAAGTTGAACACATGCAGGTATCTCTTTTTGTCGCGGAAAAGTAGCAAGTCGCCTCTTCCGTTCAGTTCCAACCAGTCGATTTTAGAGTCGTGAGAAACTTGAACCGTCACTTGTGAGCACATATCTTTGATACAGACAGTCTGGGCATCGAGCAGAAAGGCGATCTTTTTGTTGTCAGCGTCCGCTTGGTGAGAGACCTTTCTCTTTCTCTCGTTGATGCGCAGACTGATAACATGACTGGAAATGAAGGAGGTGCGAACAGTTCCCAGAATATCGTCGATACCGTACTCTATGATTGACAACTCTCCCGCGCAATGAATAATACACGCGCTTGGATTATCGAATATGAATTTTTCGCCCAGTTCGATTCCTCGCCACGGAATTTCACTAACTTTCAGGGTTTCCAAATCCCCCAAAAGCAACGTGTCCGATGTATGGGCAATGACAAATCGGCTTTGATAAATGTTTGTCTTCAAAATCTCCCTGTTGTATCTGGAGCGTAAAACAATACGAAGGTTAGAGTCCACTTGACGGATGATAATCTGGGACGAGGAGACGTAGGTCAGCTCGAAGCCACCTTTGTACAAAGCACGCTTGATGCAGACGTCGTAGAGATCGACCACCCCACAGATGTTTCCCACTGCGACTTTGTCTCCATCAGGTTTCCAGTCCATGGCGGATACGGAATACAAGTTTTCGACATTCACCGTGCCACTGACCTCCCAGTTCATGGTTTCTCGGCTTTTGGTGACTGCGGTTAACCGGTCAAAGCTTCCTAAAACCACCGAATCACCAGTTGGATTGCTAACAGCACAAGTGTATTCACGTCTTTCATCTCCTGAAGAAATGTCTAACGTCTGTTCTTCGGATCCATCAGAGTCGTAGAAAACGATTTTCCCGTCGTTACCGGCGACGATGATGCTCGTTCCCCATGATAACGCGAAAGGGGGGCAAGAGTGCCGCGCAATACGTCTGGCACCTCTGTCTCCTGCGTCATAGTAGTACACATAAATGGAGCCATCGACGTGACTTGAAACGAATCCGCTCCCGTCCGAGCCGCTGGACAACGCGAGAACATAGCTGTCGGCGTTGTATAGAGTCACCGGCCTGTGAGTTTTCATTTGACCAAGCTTCACCTGTCCTTCCGCCAAACCATAAACAATCTCATTGGCGTGTCCAACGGGCCAAATTAAAGTGGTAATAGAACTTGAGTGCTGAAATTTGTTGCAAATGCTCTTCTTTTCGCCCCAATCAACGCCAATCTTGTAAACGAAAACCATGTTATCTGATTGGGCGATCGCCAATTTATCGGATTGTGGAGAAAATGCCATTTGACGGACTATGTAGTTTTTTGGTCCCTAAAATCAGACGCCCATTAGAGACAACGAGTAGCTACGAAGACAACAAACGGGCAAATACCTTGTCAGCTGGCTTCGTCGAAAATTTATCTTTTTTTACTCCATTCTCGTCAAAAAGCATGACAACTCTGTCGGCAGTGCAAACAGCAAGTTTCTTTCCATTTGGTGCCCAGCAAATGGCAGTCACCTTGCACAAGCCAGGACTTGAAGGTTGTGCGATTGATTCCAAGAACTTTAACTGCATTTTTCAGTTTGGCATAAGAGAGCGACCAAGGATTTTTCCGCACAAAGATTGAGAAGTAAATGAAATACAGTTCAGTTGCGGTGATGACAAAGCAAAGAGTCGTCCAGGTTACGGCTTTGGTTTGGATATATGCGCGTTGAGTCATTTGAATACAGTGCTCAATGCTGTTTTGATGTGATGTTGAAACGGCAACTGTTCTCAACGGTTCAAAACGTTTATAGGGTCCACACTACCGTTGTTTGATTCAGTACAACTTTGGAAGAGTATTTTCTTTGATATACTCTGGAAATGTAACGGATGTGAGCACGTGCGTTGTTTTCCCACCAGCGCCGATCTTTTTGCCTTCGCGGATGCGCAAAAAGGCAACGAACACCAAACAGCTTCAGAGCGGCAACGTATCATCAAGACAATTTTCAATTCAACCCCACCTATCCTCCCTCCTTCCTTTCATTTGAGTGACAATGGCAGCAACTGGAGTTTCTGTGGCCGACAGTGCTCTTGCTGAATACAACGCTTTCAAGCTCTCTTCCAACCCTGGAAAGTATATGCTTTTCAAGATCGAGGGTGGCTCCGTCGTTGTCGATAAAACTTCGGAAGATTCCGACTTTTCGAACTTTTTGGGTGAACTTCGTGATGACGATTGCCGCTACATTGTTTACAAGAAGACTGTTGAGTTCGACGATGGCAGAAGCTCAGAGAAGTTGGTCTTCATTTCTTGGTGAGTAAAGCTGCGATCAACAACAAACTCGAACCTGCTTTCCAAGTCTAACCCTAATTTTTATTTAGGATCCCCGATACTGTGAAGGTCAAGGCCAAGATGCTTTACGCCGGATCCAAGGACGCTGTTAACCGCGCCCTGACTGGTATTGCGTTCAGAAAAAACGTCACGGATTTGTCAGAGTTGACTGAGGAGGCGTTGGTTGCGGAATGCAAAAAGTTCAACTAAATCTGTAAAAAGAATTAAGTCTTTCTTTTAAAAGGTTGAGAAAATGTGACTGAAGATTGAAGAAGCAGTTACTTCCTTAAAGGATTTCGCATACACTTATTTGTGGGAAGCAGCTTCGCCCTTGGTATCCTTCTCATCAGATGATTTGCTTTCGCTCTTGCTATCCGCACCCTCGTCGTTTTGCACTTTGCTGGGTCTGCGCTTGCTTGACGGATAAGTCGACGGTAAATCAGGATGAAACGATTTTATTTCCTCCCAAATCAGCAGTTGAATGCGCTCTCGAGACAAATCTTCGTTTTCGAACTCGAAGGAAAAGGTGTGTTCGTGAACCGGCTCGTCATCAGGATTGTGCAATGACTCGAGGAAAGGGTGCTCCAGAGCTTTTTCCAAGCTGATGCGTTTTCTTGGATGAATTTCCAGCATCTTTCGAAGAAGGTCAAGAGCTTCCTTTTCGTTGCGATGTGCCGGGAAAAGTTCTGCCAATGGGACTGCTGGCTTATCAGGAAGGGATAGCATAAACTTTCTGGCTCTTTCGGATGTGACAAAGTCCAAGTCACGCTCTGATGGTCTCCCAAGTTTGTCGCAGATCAGGCGTAATTGGGCAATATAATCTTCACCAGGAAAGAGAGGACTTCGAGCAAGCAGCTCAGCAAAAATGCAACCAACGCTCCACATATCGATAGCACTGGTATACTCTTGACATGCAAGCATAATCTCCGGTGCTCTATACCAACGAGTGACCACGTACTCCGTCAAATCCGCCACATCATCGATACGAGCCAAACCGAAATCGCAAATTTTCAAATCACAATTGGAGCGAAGAAGTAAATTCGAAGGCTGCGCACAAAGGGAGAGAAAGAAGGAGATCATTCAAAGAATTCGCAAAGTGGAAAATATGCATCTTACCTTCAAATCGCGGTGCAAAACGTTGGCTGAGTGAATGTACTTCAAACCTCGCAATATTTGGTAGATGAAGTACTGTATATGGTCAATCGTCAGGGCCTGCTTGCTGTAGATGATGCGATGCAAATCTGTTTCCATTAAATCCTAATACAAAACGTCATTGATCAACCACTTAATTTTGAGCAGAAGCACTTTTGTCGTACCTGGACGATGTAAACGTCCTCGAAGTCTTCCGTGGTCGGGGAAGGAGGAATGATGTCCAGAATGCGAATAATCTGTATAAAAAATCTCTATAACGAACGGTTGCGCGTCAATCTCCCAGCGCAAGATGGCCATACATTTTCGTGGGAAAAATTTTTCATCAACTTAATTTCTCGCAGAATTCGCTTAGCATCAATGGGATCCTCGAAGGCTCTCGAAACTTTCTTAATCGCAACTTTTTGCCCACTCTCTCTGTCCATAGCAGAGATGACCACGCCATATGCACCATGCCCAATGGGTCGAATCAACGAGTACCGGCTATGAATCTAATGAGAAGGTGTATTGTTGACGTGAAAAATGGAAAAGCAGAAGCTGTCTGTGTTCTAACCTCAAATTGCTGCCCTGATGCTTTGAACGTGTGGTACGACATTTTTCGATGGAATCTTTTCTTTGGAGTTTGCCGAACCGTGTCCGTATGTGAAAAGTTTGTCGTTGACGACCGCGCTTTCTACGTTCACAGTTGGCAGTACAATATAACTGCTCGCGATTCGATTGCGAAAAATGCAGGTAGCTTTACGTACTTAAATATTGGTCATATGCGCTCATAACGGCCCAGAAAGCGATGTGACAAGTGCACTGCGTAATGTTGGAAATGCGGGAAGGCGGGTTGGCGCATTTGCGACCTCTGGGAAGATTTAGGACGCTGTGTGTCAAGCGCTGTGTCGCACTCCTGATTCCCGCGACCATCCATCCGCAGGTGTCCAGATGACCAACCGGACAAGTCTGACTGATATCTTCTTCCCGTTCTTGTTCTGGTCCTTTTGTTCACTCACATACTTATTGAGTGTTTCCAGTTTTTCCTACTTCTACTCGAAAGAAACTAAGAAAAAATGGTAGGTGTCCCATGAAGCATTCCCTCTGATATGATTCTTTTCACCTCGTTGCTCGTCGTTGTAGGTGAACTTTACTGCAGACCAGATGCGCTCTGTCATGGACAACAAGTACAACATCCGGAACATGTCCGTGATTGCCCACGTCGATCACGGTAAGTCCACCCTTTCTGACTCCCTTGTCTGCAAGGCCGGTGTCATTGCTGCCAGAAACGCTGGTACTGCAAGATACATGGATACCCGCGCCGATGAGCAGGAACGTGGTATTACCATCAAGTCCACTGGTATCAGCTTGTTCTTCCAGTACAACATGTCCTCTGGCGAGGTTGTCAAGACCGAAGATGTTGAAGGGGAGGGTGTTCCCAGCAACGTTGAGATCAACAAGAACTCTTACTTGATCAACCTTATCGACTCTCCCGGCCACGTTGACTTCTCCTCTGAGGTCACTGCTGCCCTCCGTGTCACTGACGGTGCTTTGGTTGTGGTTGACTGCGTTGAAGGTGTCGCCGTCCAGACCGGTACTGTCTTGCGTCAGGCCATGGCTGAGCGTGTCCGCCCTGTGTTGATGGTCAACAAGGTCGATCGTGCCTTGTTGGAGTTGCAGTTGACCGGTGAGGAAATCTACCAAAACATGGTTCGTGCCATCGAGAACGTTAACGTCATCATTGAGTCCTACAAGTTCGGTGAGCACAACTGGCAGGTTGAGCCCATCAAGGCCAACGTTGCCTTCGGTTCCGGTCTTCACCAGTGGGGTTTCACCTTGAAGAACTTCGCCCGCTTCTACGCCGCCAAGTTCAAGACCACTGAGGACAAGATGACTGAGAAGTTGTGGGGTGACTGGGTGTTCGCTACTGTTGACGGCAAGAGTATGTGGATCAACTCCAACACTGTCAACACCAACCGTGGTGTTGATCGTGACACCGGCGCTAAGAGAGCTTTCGTTGCTTTCGTCATGGAGCCTATCATCAACATGTTCCAGGCTATCATGAACAATGAGTTGAACAAGAAGGGTGTCCCCAAGGCTTTCAACATGGCTGAGGCTGTCGGTGTTACCCTCTCCGAGGAAACCAAGAAGACCTTGACTGGCAAGGCTTTGTTGAAGCACATCATGCAAAAGTGGTTGCCCGCCGCCGATGCTATTTTGGAAATGATTGTCGTCCACCTTCCCTCCCCTGTCGTTGCCCAAACTTACCGTGTGGAGACTTTGTACGACGGACCTTTGGATGACGAAGCTGCCACTGCCATTCGCACTTGCGACACCTCTGAGACTGCTCCTCTCATGATGTATGTGTCCAAGATGATTCCTGGTGCTGACAACCGCTTCACTGCCTTCGGCCGTGTGTTCTCTGGTAAGGTCGCCACCGGCCAGAAGGTCCGCATCTTGGGTCCTAACTACACTCCTGGCAAGAAGAACGATCTGTTCTTGAAGGCCATCCAGCGTGTGGTCATCATGATGGGTCGTTACACCGAGACCGTTGCTGATATCCCTGCCGGTAACACCTGCGGTTTGATCGGTATCGATCAGTTCCTCGTCAAGTCTGGTACCATCACCACATGCGAGACTGCCTGCTGCATCAAGACCATGAAGTTCGCCGTCTCCCCTGTCGTGCGTGTCGCTGTCCAGGTTAAGAACTCCGCCGATTTGCCCAAGTTGGTGGAAGGTTTGAAGAAGTTGTCCAAGTCCGATCCGATGGTTAAATGCGAGACGACCGAGGCTGGTGAGCACATTATTGCTGGTTGTGGTGAATTGCACCTTGAGATTTGCTTGAAGGATCTTGCTGATGACTTCATGAAGGGTGCTCCTATTACCACCTCCGAGCCTGTCGTTACCTACTGCGAGACTGTCACCACGGAGTCTGCTGAGGTGTTGTCGAAGTCCGCCAACAAGCACAACCGTCTCTTCTGCACTGCTCAACCTTTGAGCGAAGAGATCTGCCAACTCTTCGACGAGGAAGTTGTCAGCCCTAATATGGATGTCAAGGACCGCTCCAAGATCCTCCGTGAGCACCCTGCTTTCGGTTGGGAGGAAGCTGCTACTCCTCAGAAGATCTGGTGCTTCGGTGATGATGGCATTGGACCTAACGTCATGACGGAAAGAACTGTCGGTGTTGCTTACCTGACTGAGATTAAGGACTCCGTCGTCGGTGGTTTCAAGTGGGCCTGTAACGAGGGTCCTATGTGCGAGGAGAGAGTGCGCGGTTTGAAGATGATTGTCAACGACGTGACTCTCCACGCCGATGCTATCCACAGAGGTATGGGTCAAATTTCCCCTACTTCTCGCAGAGTTACGTACGCTGGTATCTACCTCGCCAACCCTGCCTTGTTGGAGCCTATCTTCTTGGTCAACATTACCTGCCCTGCTGGTATCGTTGGTTCCATCTACAACGTTCTGTCCATGAGAAGAGGAAACGTGTTCGACGAAGGTGGAGGAGCTGCTGGTGGTGTTGCCAACATGAAGGCCTACCTTCCTGTCGCCGAGTCTTTCGGTTTCTCACAAGCTTTGGCTGAGGCTACCTCCGGTGCCGCCTTCTCTCAATTAATGTTCGATCACTGGCAATTATTGGATGGTGGCGACTTCAAGGACCCTACCACCAGATTGGGTAAGATCATCAATGCCATCCGTGTTCGTAAGAATCTCTCTGCCGAGTTGCCTCCTCTTGATCGCTACTTGGACAAGCTGTAAGGCGCGGTCGTGTAAACATAGGCTAATGGAAACACTCTATTATATTCAATTTATCCCACAAACGTTTCGTCTATTCTGCATTTCGTTTCTCTACTCTAAAAAGAAAAAAACAGCAATAAGGTTAGGCTGGCGGTTAGGCTAAGGAAGTTCCGTCGCCATCGAAATGAACGAAGGGCAGCAAACCGTCTACATTGTCACCAGAGCTTTCGCGAAGCTTCCAAAGCTCTGCATTTCAAAACGCTGTCCTAACCTCCATCAAAAACCGTTAGCAAACCGTTGAGATCTCCAAGAGGCAGAAAGATCCCCTAGAGGTGTGGCAGATATGCGCTCGCCGCGCGCGGACAATCTTACTTCAGACATAGTGAGGATTGACAGATTGAGAGTTCTTTCTTGCTTCTATGAATATCGAGGATCTATTGGAGGGCAAGTCTGGTGCCAGCAGCGGCGGCAATTCCGTTACTAACGTTGTTGCAGTTGAAAAAAATATGCTCGTAGTTGAATTTCTGACTGACCGACCCCGTGTGGGCCTGTGTCTGCGAATCGAGGTCATCCTCGAGGAATGCGTAGTCATTCAGTTGATGGGTACGAGTAGAGTACCTCGTCATTTACTGTGAGCAAAATAGAGTGTTCAAAGCAGGCTTACGCCATTGAGAATACATTAGCATGGAATAATAAGACAGGACCTTGGTCTATTTTGTTGGTTAGTACTCCAAATTAATGATTAATAGGGACAGTTGGGGGTATTCGTATTCAATTGTCAGAGGTGAAATTCTTGGATTTATGGAAGACGAA
>SMOI01000469.1:0-22527 GCA_008000375.1 Poteriospumella lacustris | reverse complement strand
GCCAACTGGCCCCGCGGCAGCCACCAGTGCACCGCCGACACCTCGCACAGCCGCACCACCCACGTCTCCGACACCCAGTTCAGCAGACACACCGACAGGTACCGCACCTGCCAGTCCAGCCCGCGACTCGCGCCCTTCAGCGCCACCACGTACAGCGCCGCCACGTTCAGCGCCAGCACCACGAACAGGCTGCCGTACCGCGCCGCACCCGTCGCGAACGCCTGCGACGACGCGTGCGCCTCCAGCTGCACCGCCAGCGCCGTCGACGCCCCCGCCGACTCGTCGGCCGCCGTCGCCTCCACCAGCCACCGCTGCACCAGCGCCGGACCGAACTCCGCCTCCGTCGCGTGCTGCAGCCGCTGGCGCCACCGCCGCTGCTCCTCCGTCTCCGTCGACGGCGCCTGCCCCACCGACGGTGCCTCCTCCGACGTCGACGCCAACGACGCCATCGCCAACACCGACGTCACCGCCGCACCCGCCACACCCGCTCGACGGCCTCGCAACGCGGCCGTTGGCTTCGTCGGCGCCACATCGTCGCCCACCGTCGCCTCTGCCGCCAACCGCCACCGACGCAACAGCCTTCGTCGTGCCTCCGCCGCCTCCAGCGACACCTCCGGCGTCGTCACCACGAGGCGCGCGTACCACCGGGCGCCCACCGCCACCGCGGCCTCCGACCCCGGCGCCTGCGGAGACACCCGCGTCGCCTTTGTCGCCGACGCCTGCGACGCCAGCGACGATAGCGCCTGCCGCGTCCACAGCTCACGCATCGGCCGCGACCGAATCGCCGCCATCAAACGACTCAGCGCCACGCTCACCGGCACCGACAGCGCCGACGCCAGCAGCAGCGCCAGCAGCGCCGCCGACACCGACCGCGGCGTCTCGTTGTAGCCGCACGCCTGCCAGTCCGCCGCCGCCGTCGGCAGCAGCGCCGCCTCCAGCGTCACCTCCTGCAGCACCGCCCAGCCGCCCCGTCCGTCCGGACGCAGCTCCGACAGCTGCCCCGCCGACGGCGCCACGTACGCGCGCCACACACAGTAGCTCTCCGTCGGGTCCAGCGGCGACTTGCGCGCCAAACACGCCGCCACCGTCGCCTGCGCCGCGCAGCTGCCGTCGTCCGACGGGTACTGCAGGTCGAAGACCAGCGCCAGCACCAGACACGCCGCCGTGAACTCCGTCAGCAGCTGCACCACGTCCAGCATCGTCGCCTGCCGCACTCGCTGGTACGCCGCCCGCGACCCGCGCGCCAGCGACGACGCCTCCGCGGCCCCCGACGACGCCGCCAGCTGCCGCAGCGACCGCAGCACGCGCAGATACACGTGCTGCTCGCTCAGCGCGCGCCACCACCGCGCCCACCACGGCCGCTGCGCCTGCAGCCCCGGCGGCACCACCGACCACACGTACCGCGTCGCCAGCGCCGCCACCGTCGCCGACCGCTCCGCCTCGTCCACCGCCGCCGCCTCCGCCTCCGCCTCGTGGTCAACCTTCGGCGGCGGCTCCTCCGACCCACTCGACGCCGGCGCCGCCTTTTGCCTCCCACCGGCGACCGACGCGTACTGCGCCCACCACAGCGCCGCCAGCAGACACCCGCCCACCAACAGGACCCCGCCGAACGCGCCCAGCACCGCCGTCGACTGCTGCACCAACTGCTGCCCCGCCTGCCGCGGGTCCGCGATGCTCCCGTCGAACCCGCCCGACACGAACTGCGTCACCACCGCCACGTTGATCGCCCCGCCCGTCGCCGCCAACAGACTCGCCACCGCCGCCGCCGACGACCGGTTCTGCGCCTCGTAGCCGCAGCGACACGCCACCGTCGCGCCCGACACCGTCGCGCGACAGTAGTCCGCACTGGCCACCGACAGGTCCGACACCCGCAGCACCGAACACGCCCGCTGCGGCACCGGACACGTCCGCCGCACCGACGCCGCCGCCTCCCCGCTGCACGTCAGGTTCATCACCACCGACGACAGGCGACAGCGCCGCGAGATCAACTCGCGGCGGCCCACGACACAGTCGTGCTCCAGCGTCTCCAACACCGTCGCATTCATCGCGGCCGCGGCGGCCGTCAGCGTCAAATTCGCGTCGAAGCGCAGCGGCGTCGCGAGCGCCGAGCCGTTGGGCCGCGTCACCTGGACGCTGACGATGGCCGACGACAGCTGCGTCGGAAGCGACTTGTACGGCGATGTGGCGTTGGTCGCCAGCGTCGTGACCTGCGTCGTGCCCGCCAGCGACGCGACGAGCGACGCGGCGTACGCGACGAACGAGACGAAGACGTTGGGCGCGGAGCTGCTGGCGCCAAGAGACGTCGTCCACGTCGCGAGACTGACGTTGGTGTCGCCGACGCGGACGGGGGGCAAAAGGCCGCGGCGGCTGGCGTTGACCGCCGCGACGACGACGCTGAGCTCCACCGTCGTCACCTGCGCCGCCGGCGTCAGCGACTCGACGGGCCAAGACGCCGCACCGCCGGTCACCGCGGCTGTTCTCAGCGACGCCAGCGCCGCCGTCACCGTCTGCACCAGCGACGTCAGCAGCGCCTTGCTGCCGTCCGCTGTCGCGTTGTGCCCCGTCGCAGTGCCGTTGACGGTCAGCGCCTTCAACGCGGCGAGCGTCGTCTCCCAGGCGAAGCGCTGGCTGTGCGACGGCTGCGACGTGGGCTGCCGCGTAGGCTGCGCCGAGGGCTGTGCGGAGGGCTGTGCGGAGGGTTGTAGCGACGGCTGCGACGTGGGCTGGGCGATGGGCCTTCGACTGGGTCGTCCGCTGGGTCGCGACGTAGGCCCTCCCGTTGGCTGTGCTGTGGGCAGCGCCGTGGGTCGGGTAGTCGGCTGTGTCGTGGGACGTGATGTAGGCCACGTGGTGGGCTGTGCGCTGGGCCACAGCGTGGGCTGTGCCGTGGGTCGTGACGTGGGCAAGGAACTCGGTCTGCTGGTTGGCTGTGACGATGGCAGCGACGTAGGCTGTCCACCGGGATGAGCCGTCGGCGACGTGGAAGGCTGTCGGGATGGCTGGGCACTCGGTTGTGCAGACGGCTGCCCCGACGGTCGACTCGAAGGGGTGGCCACTGGCTGCCTCGATGGCTGCCCGGTCGGTTGAACTGAAGGCTTCGACGTGGGCTCACACGACGGTCGGGTCGTTGGCTGACTACTCGGTGGGGCACTGGGCTCCGACGATGGTCTGCCGATAGGCTGACTCGAAGGCATCGCAGACGGTGGTGCTGATGGTTGATAGGTAGGTTGAGCCGACGGATGCTGGCTAGGCCGTGTTGATGGACGGTCACTCGGCTGTGCAGACGGTTGTCGCGTGGGCTGTGACGATGGCTGCATCGATGGCTGCGAACTCGGTCTGCTGGTTGGCTGTGACGATGGCAGCGACGTAGGCTGTCCACCGGGATGAGCCGTCGGCGACGTGGAAGGCTGTCGGGATGGCTGGGCACTCGGTTGTGCAGACGGCTGCCCCGACGGTCGACTCGAAGGGGTGGCCACTGGCTGCCTCGATGGCTGCCCGGTCGGTTGAACTGAAGGCTTCGACGTGGGCTCACACGACGGTCGGGTCGTTGGCTGACTACTCGGTGGGGCACTGGGCTCCGACGATGGTCTGCCGATAGGCTGACTCGAAGGCATCGCAGACGGTGGTGCTGATGGTTGATAGGTAGGTTGAGCCGACGGATGCTGGCTAGGCCGTGTTGATGGACGGTCACTCGGCTGTGCAGACGGTTGTCGCGTGGGCTGTGACGATGGCTGCATCGATGGCTGCGAACTCGGTCTGCTGGTTGGCTGTGACGATGGCAGCGACGTAGGCTGTCTACTCGGATGGGCCGTGGGCGTGGTCGAAGGCTGTCGAGATGGCTGGGCACTCGGTCGTGCAGACGGCTGCCTCGATGGCTGCTCGGTCGGTTGTACTGAAGGCTTCGACGTGGGCTGTCTGCTGGGCACTGACGTTGGCTTGCTCGAGGGTTGACGGGATGGCTGTGCATTGGGCTGCGTCGAAGGCTGACACGTGGGCAGCAACGATGGCTGCATTGAAGGCTGAGTGCTGGGTCCACTGGTTGGCTGCGGCGATGGTTGCCTCGTGGGCTGCACTGTTGGGTGATTGCTTGGCCGCATAGAGGGCTGATCAGTGGGCTGTTGTGAGGGTTGTTGCGTTGGCTGCCCCGAGGGCTGCATTGTCGGTTGAGATGAAGGGTGTGCTGTCATCTGCGATGATGGCTGGCAACTGGGCTGGCAACTGGGCTGTTGACTCGGCGGTGACGAAGGCTGTCTACTCGGCTGGGCCGATGGCTGTCGTGTTGGCTCTGACGAAGGTTGTGCGGTCGGCCGAGCTGATGGCTGACTTGAGGGTTGACAGGTGGGACTCACAGGGTTGGGTGTTGGTTGCCGACTGGGTTGTGAGGAAGGCTGCGACGTAGGATCGATGAAGAAGTTGACCACCGACACGGGCAACAGTCTTGTCTGCGTGGTTCCATCGCCCAGTTGCCCATAATCGTTGTTCCCCCAGCACTTCGCGCTCTGGTCGCTCTCGATGGCACATGCATGAACATATCCCGTCCCCAAGGCAGTAGCGGCCGTGACGGAGGGTATCGATATGGCTACTGGTGAATCCACACTAACCGCCCCATTTCCCAACTGACCGGCAAGGTTATCGCCCCAACACAGGACACTCCCCGTGGTGTTTAACCCGCAAGAGAAGCACTGTCCCATCGAAATGGCTGAGATCGAGCTCACATTCTTGACTGATACCGGTGCATTGACAGATGTATACGTCCCGTCTCCGACTTGGCCAACAAAATTGCCGCCCCAGCACTTGACAGTGCCATCTTTGATCAGTGCGCAAGTGTGTAATTCACCCGCCGTCACGGCGATCGCGTCCGTCAACGAGGTCACGGCCACCGCAGTGTTGGAGTCCGTCCAAGTGCTATCGCCCAGTTGACCGTAGATATTCCAACCCCAACATTTCACAGCCCCACCTTGAACCAGTGCACACGTGTGCGAGTCACCGGCAGCAATACCGTACGCAAAGTCCACACCGACCGCAGTGACCGGCGTTGAACTTGACGTCCCCAACTCATCGCCGAGTTGGCCCGCCGAGCTCTGGCCCCAGCACTTCACTGTCCTTCCCGATACAATCGCACACACATGAAAGGCACCCGCAGCGATCGCTTTCACACCCGTCAACGAGGAAACCGTCTGTGCGGTTTCCCGTGATACCAAGGTACCGTCACCCAGTTGTCCCACATCGTTACTGCCCCAACAAGAGACGGTTCCAGCCGACAGCAACGTACACGTGAAGTACTGCCCCAGGGCCATCGCCGTCATATCGCTCACCACCGTTACAAACGCAGGAGTGGATCTATCTCCTGTCAAATTTCCATCGCCGAGCTCACCGTAGCTATTGCCACCCCAGCACATCATGCCCTTCTCCACAAACAACGCACACGTATGGTACGCACCCAGCACAATGGACCCGGTGGGTTGTTTCGATGGTGCCGCGGTCGGTTGGATACTTGGCTGACTGGAGGGCTGTTGACTGGGCTGTGAGGTGGGGAAGTTGTAGAAGTTACTGACGGTCACGGGTGTCGTCGATGAAGTCAGGCTGCCTGCACCTAACTGGCCATTGCTGCTGGATCCCCAACATTGGGCCGCACCCGAAGTCAGCACAACACAAGTATGGGCGCCACCAGCGGCGATGGAGGAGACGCTGGTCAGGTACGGCACTGCGACAGGGGAATACTTATCAGTGGTGGACCCGTCGCCCAGTTGTCCGTTAGAGTTGCCGCCCCAGCACTTCACCGTCGTATCATCAAGTAAAACACACGTGTGCAAACCACCCAAGGCAAGAGCGCTGACGGAAGAAATAGATGTGACAGTGGTAGGTGTTCTACGCACTGCGGTATCCCCGAGACCCAAACGACCATTGAAATTGTATCCCCAACAGGCGACCGTACCAATCGTATACAGAACACAAGTGTGAGTAAGACCAGCTGCAATGGTGGCAGATCCTGCGATATCTGGGAGTAAAACAGGAACATAGGAATCTGAGTTGGATCCGATACCCAATTGTCCATGCTGGTTGCGACCCCAACAAGCCACGCTGCTGTTTCTGAGGACTACACAACTGTGGTGTGCTCCAACGGCGATAGTCACAACGGACATGTTCCACAACGAGACTTGAATAGGAACATAAGATGTTGTGGTGTTACCATCTCCGAGTTGACCATTCGCGTTGTTTCCCCAACACCAGACATCACCTGTGGTCCTTATCGCACACGTGTGAATGGCCCCTCCTTCGACTGCGTGCACACCCGCCAGTACCGCAACAGGTGTCGACGAATCGATTACATTACCTGTTCCTAATTGACCTGCATTATTGCGACCCCAGCAATAAAGGTGACTATCAGATATCGCACACGTATGGAAGTTTCCCGTGGCAACATCAACGACATTGCTCATCGAGGTTACCGGACCTGCTGAGTTGGTGTCATTTGTTGTACCGAGGCCAAGCTGCCCGTATTCATTGTATCCCCAACACATCAATCCCTGTTGACTTGATACCGCACAACTATGGTAAAGTCCCAAGGCGATATCTGCAGCTTGCGTCGTCACGTATACCCAACCACAAATCAGCAGCCACCACAGCAATGGAGTCATTTGAATCACGCACACAATACCACTTCACTGGATATCATAGCCAAAGAGCGACCAAAACAATTCTCGACACAATATTCAAGTGCGATGTGTCGACTGTGGGTGGGTCGCTGTCGAAGGAATTCGATTGTGAAAAAGGAGGCGCCTGACAAGATCCGCTTTCAGTCTTTTTGACCAACAGCGACAGACGGACAGACGGACAGACGGACAGACGGACAGACGGACAGACGGACAGACAGTCAGGAGGTACATTTGTACTGTCGAAGAACCCACATATATATACGTGAGTAGGAAGGGCTTCGGTACGGCTGCGAGCAGACAAGCCGCGATGACGATGATATTCGGCCGGTCCGATCACTTCGTTCGTCGCTCAATCAATCGAACAACAAATAACGGTCGACTGCTTGATGATCAACAAGTTGGGATTGATTGTGGACATCAGGACGAGAGCAGAAACAAAATAGCATCTGATCCCTGTGTTCTAAGTTCATTGATAATACCCAACGAGAGCTTGCACAGACCTTTCCAATCAATACGCCCCCCATATTGCTGGAATCACCAGCTGTCATTGCCGTTCCTACACGATTCAGCAGTTTTGTGAGGGACCCATAATCAAGTCTTTCTTTCCAGTGACTGGTCGTTTCGACGCTATGCGCTGTCGAGCATCGGGAAGCTGCTGTGTAGCCAAGCGATGATACTAGTAGCTTCAACCATTCTGGTTCTTTTGCAGCAGGTGACAGCCTCGCAGCAGTGACGACTGGTTCCTCTGGTGGCCTGACGCGCAGGCCTCCACGCGTTGGTGTTGATGCTGTGGTCCGTTGCCATTGTTCAGCGGTCAGAACGAAGTTCGACTGGTCTCCCCGCCAACACACTGAGGGCCAAGGCCACGTCTCAGCGCGTCTTTGTAGCGGAATCTTGGCTGTGTGGTCGCTCCTATGTCGTCGGTGATGAGTCGGCGTGTGCACCAGGATTGGTGCCATCGACAGCGATGCCTCGGACCTGTGTCATGTGGAGTCGTATGTGTTAACACTCTCATGCGAATGGATGCACGTGCACTGTCTGCTGTGTCAGAGACACACGACACCGTTGTGACACTTATAATACAAAAATTCTCTAAGCAAGCAATGTATTGATTCATATCGACTCTACCGCAATCGCAGATGTTCGAACGCACGTTTCCATGATGCCAGTATGTATATGTATGTCTACGTTCAGCAGACGAGAAGAGTTCAGGGTTCAAGGTGAAGTGTAAACTGGCTTCAAGGAAAGACGCATGCACAAGACCGTTGGAGGGGGGGCTGTGGGTACTCTGGACACTTCAGCGCCTCGTACTGCACCGATTCTTATTCGATGCCAACGTCAAGCTCTTGCACTGCTCTCAATCCTCATTCACCCCTGAGCAGGAGGAGCTTGTTGACCTCTCTGCCCAGGGGAGACGATCCCAGCTACGACGAAAAGCGCAGACTCACACACAGCACACGCAGCTCAAGGATCGAACAAAGGAGGCACAACCGTGTCCCACGTGGAGACACGACACATATGATAAACACGGTCGACTCATATGATAAACACACCCCACGTACTGTTCGTACGTCAACAAGGAAACACCAAATTGCCGTTCGTGGCGACAAGGCTCGCCAAAACAAAAATGAAACCGCCCGCAGCAAACGCAGACTGACGCAGATATACACAGAAACACCCAGAGAGCATGAACCGCGACCCTGTCGCCGCTGCACCTGCTTCACACCGACAAAGACCCCGCGAAGCTGCTCATACGCCCCTCGTCACGGTCGTCGTAGGAGTCGCTATCGGAGAACCGCCACGCGTCATCGCTGTTGGTGCCGCTGTCGCTGTCGCTGTCTTCATCGTCATCGTCACCGCTGCGAACGACGACGACGACGGGGCCGAGGCGCCCGTCGCTGGACAGCGACTCGCTGTCGAGGACATCGGCCCTCTTCGCTTCGTCAGCAACGACGACACGTGGCGATGGCAACGGCTGCACCGCGGCGGTCGTCTGCGACGAGAACGAGAACGACGACAGCGACCCCCACGACGACACCAACGACGACGCCGGCGACGACGATGACGCCGATGGCGACCGCTGGAACGGTTTCGGCCCCGCGACATCGTCGAGCGTATCGACGGCGGCGAGCAGCGCGTCGTTCGCCGGCTGTGACCCACCGGGCGCAACCGCTGCCACCGCCTCGTGCAGCCGCAGCGACGCCGCCGACGACAGCTTCGACGCGGAACCGTCGTGCGGCATCGGCAACGTCGTCGGCAACGGCGGCGACGCCACGACGGCGGCCGATGGAAGCGACGACAGCACAGCGACAGGCGGCGGCGCTGTACGGAGGGCACCGTCCGGCGCGACCGTTGACCGCAGCGACGACGGCCACCCGACAACGGCGCCGCTCCGAAGCGCGGCCACCGCGACGACGGCGACCGCGGCCGCCACGAGCGCCAGCAGGAAGCCCGACGTCGTCAGCGTCTCGCGGCGGCCGCGCATCGCGGACCACAGATACACGAGACACACGAGCAGCGCCGTCGCCGCCAGCCGCACCACGCCGCACTGCTGCCAGTACGGACGCTGCGCCAGCCACCGCCGCATCGACCCGTCGGCTGCCATCGACAACGACTGCGACGGTGACAACGATGGTGACGACGACGGCAGCAACGCCGTCCACGTCGCCTCTGTCAACGGCGACCGCGGCCCAAGCGCCGTCGCAGCGCCAGACGCCCCGCCGCCGCCGTGCCGTAGCGCCGCCTGACTCTCCAGCAGCTGCGGCCGCGCGCTCGCCAGCGCCGCCGTCACCGACGACCCGTCGCACGCACCGCCGTCGTGGGTCTGTCGCACCGCCGCCGCCGCCGCCGTTAGCGCACGAGCCACCTCCGCCACTGCCCGCGTCACGGTCGCCAACTGGCCCCGCGGCAGCCACCAGTGCACCGCCGACACCTCGCACAGCCGCACCACCCACGTCTCCGACACCCAGTTCAGCAGACACACCGACAGGTACCGCACCTGCCAGTCCAGCCCGCGACTCGCGCCCTTCAGCGCCACCACGTACAGCGCCGCCACGTTCAGCGCCAGCACCACGAACAGGCTGCCGTACCGCGCCGCACCCGTCGCGAACGCCTGCGACGACGCGTGCGCCTCCAGCTGCACCGCCAGCGCCGTCGACGCCCCCGCCGACTCGTCGGCCGCCGTCGCCTCCACCAGCCACCGCTGCACCAGCGACGGACCGAACTCCGCCTCCGTCGCGTGCTGCAGCCGCTGGCGCCACTGCCGCTGCTCCTCCGTCTCCACCGACGGCGCCTGCCACACCGACGATGCCTCCTCCGACGTCGACGCCAACGACGCCATCGCCAACGACGACGTCACCGCCGCACCCGCCACACCCGCGCGACGGCCCTGCGACGCGGCTGTTGGCTTCGTTGGCGCCGCTTCGTCGCCCACCGTCCCGGCCGCCGATCGCCAACGACGAAGAAGCCGCCGTCGCGCCTCCGCCGCCTCAAGCGACACCTCCGGCGTCGTCACCACGAGGCGCGCGTACCACCCGACCACCGCCGCCCACGCTGCCGACAGTCGCCCCCGCGAACCGTCGCCCGCCGCCGTCGCTTCGTCTGACCCCGGCCCCTGCGGAGACACCCGCGTCGCCTTCGTCGCCGTCGCCTGCGACGCCAGCGACGACAGCGCCTGCCGCGTCCACAGCTCGCGCATCGGCCGCGACCGAATCGCCGCCATCAGACGACTCAGCGCCACGCTCACCGGCACCGACAGCGCCGACGCCAGCAGCAGCGCCAGCAGCGCCGCCGACACCGACCGCGGCGTCTCGTTGTAGCCGCACGCCTGCCAGTCCGCCGCCGCCGTCGGCAGCAGCGCCGCCTCCAGCGTCACCTCCTGCAGCACCGCCCAGCCGCCCCGTCCGTCCGGACGCAGCTCCGACAGCTGCCCCGCCGACGGCGCCACGTACGCGCGCCACACACAGTAGCTCTCCGTCGGGTCCAGCGGCGACGTCCGCGCCAAACACGCCGCCACCGTCGCCTGCGCCGCGCAGCTGCCGTCGTCCGACGGGTACTGCAGGTCGAAGACCAGCGCCAGCACCAGACACGCCGCCGTGAACTCCGTCAGCAGCTGCACCACGTCCAGCATCGTCGCCTGCCGCACTCGCTGGTACGCCGCCCGCGACCCGCGCGCCAGCGACGACGCCTCCGCGGCCCCCGACGACGCCGCCAGCTGCCGCAGCGACCGCAGCACGCGCAGATACACGTGCTGCTCGCTCAGCGCGCGCCACCACCGCGCCCACCACGGCCGCTGCGCCTGCAGCCCCGGCGGCACCACCGACCACACGTACCGCGTCGCCAGCGCCGCCACCGTCGCCGACCGCTCCGCCTCGTCCACCGCCGCCGCCTCCGCCTCCGCCTCGTGGTCAACCTTCGGCGGCGGCTCCTCCGACCCACTCGACGCCGGCGCCGCCTTTTGCCTCCCACCGGCGACCGACGCGTACTGCGCCCACCACAGCGCCGCCAGCAGACACCCGCCCACCAACAGGACCCCGCCGAACGCGCCCAGCACCGCCGTCGACTGCTGCACCAACTGCTGCCCCGCCTGCCGCGGGTCCGCGATGCTCCCGTCGAACCCGCCCGACACGAACTGCGTCACCACCGCCACGTTGATCGCCCCGCCCGTCGCCGCCAACAGACTCGCCACCGCCGCCGCCGACGACCGGTTCTGCGCCTCGTAGCCGCAGCGACACGCCACCGTCGCGCCCGACACCGTCGCGCGACAGTAGTCCGCACTGGCCACCGACAGGTCCGACACCCGCAGCACCGAACACGCCCGCTGCGGCACCGGACACGTCCGCCGCACCGACGCCGCCGCCTCCCCGCTGCACGTCAGGTTCATCACCACCGACGACAGGCGACAGCGCCGCGAGATCAACTCGCGGCGGCCCACGACACAGTCGTGCTCCAGCGTCTCCAACACCGTCGCATTCATCGCGGCCGCGGCGGCCGTCAGCGTCAAATTCGCGTCGAAGCGCAGCGGCGTCGCGAGCGCCGAGCCGTTGGGCCGCGTCACCTGGACGCTGACGATGGCCGACGACAGCTGCGACGGCAGCGACGCGTACGGCGACGAAACGTTGGTCGTCAGCGTCGTGACCTGCGTCGTGCCCGCGAGCGACGCGACAAGCGACGCGGCGTACGCGACGAACGAGACGAAGACGTTGGGCGCGGAGCTGTTGGCGCCAAGAGACGTCGTCCACGTCGCGAGACTGACGTTGGCGTCGCCGACGCGGACGGACGGCAACAGGCCGCGACGGCTGGCGTTGACCGCCGCGACGACGACGCTGAGCTCTGCCGTCGTCACCTGCGCCGCAGGCGTCAGCGACTCGACGGACCAAGACGCCGCACCGCCGGTCACCGCGGCTGTCGTCAGCGATGCCAGCGACGCCGTCACCGTCTGCACCAGCGACGTCAGCTGCGCCTTGCTGCCGCCCGCTGTCGCGTTGTGCCCCGTCGCAGTGCCGTTGACGGTCAGTGCCTTCAACGCAGCGAGCGTCGCCTCCCAGGCGAAGTTCTGGCTGTGCGACGGCTGCGACGTGGGCTGCCGCGTAGGCTGCCGCGTAGGCTGCCCCGAGGGCTGTGCGGAGGGTTGTAGCGTCGGCTGCGACGTGGGCTGGGCAATGGGCCATCGACTGGGTCGTCCGCTGGGTCGCGACGTAGGCTCTCCCGTTGGCTGTGCTGTGGGCAGCGCCGTGGGTTGACGCGTCGGCTGTGTCGTGGGGCGTGATGTAGGCCTCGTGGTCGGTTGTGCACTGGGCCACAGCGTCGGTTGTGCAGTGGGCTGTGATGTGGGCTGCGAACTTGGCCTGCCGGTCGGTTGCGACGATGGTTGCCTCGTGGGCTGTCTACTCGGTTGGGCCGTCGGCGTGCTCGAAGGCTCTTGAGATGGCTGGGCACTCGGTTGTGCAGACGGCTGCCTCGACGGTTGCCTTGAAGGGACTGCTACTGGCTGCCTCGATGGCTGCTCTGTCGGTTGTACTGAAGGCTTCGACGTGGGCTGTCTGCTGGGCACAGACGTTGGCTGGCTCGAGGGTTGGCGGGACGGCTTTGCATTGGGCTGCGTCGAAGGCTGCAGCGTGGGCTGTACCGATGGCTGCATTGAAGGCTGTGTACTGGGTCCACTGGTGGGCTGCGACGATGGTTGCCTCGTGGGCTGTCTACTGGGATGAGACGTGGGCGTCGTCGAAGGCTGTCGAGATGGCTGGGCACTCGGTTGTGCAGAAGGCTGCCTCGACGGTCGACTTGAAGGGGCTGCCACTGGCTGGCTCGATGGCTGCCCTGTCGGTTGTACTGAAGGCTTCGACGTTGGCTCACACGACGGTTGAGTCGTTGGTTGTCTACTCGGCTGAGCACTGGGCTCCGACGATGGTCTGCCGCTTGGCTGACTCGAAGGCATCACAGACGGTGGTGCTGATGGTTGATGAGTCGGCTGTGAAGACGGATGCTGGCTAGGCTGTGTTGATGGACGATCACTCGGCAGAGCCGACGGTTGTCGCATGGGCTGCAACGATGGCTGAATTGACGGCTGTGAACTCGGTCTGCTGGTTGGCTGCGACGATGGCAGCGACGTAGGCTGTCTACTCGGTTGGGCCGTCGGCGTGGTCGAAGGCTGTCGAGATGGCTGGGCACTCGGCTCTGCAGACGGCTGCCTCGACGGTTGACTCGAAGGGGCTGCCACTGGCTGTCTCGAAGGCTGCCCTGTTGGTTGTACTGAAGGCTTCGACGAGGGCTGTCTGCTGGGCACAGACGTTGGCTGGCTCGAGGGTTGGCGGGACGGCTTTGCATTGGGCTGCGTCGAAGGCTGCAGCGTGGGCTGTTCCGACGGCTGCATTGACGGCTGTGAACTCGGTCTACTGGTAGGCTGCGACGATGGTTGTCTCGTGGGCTGTACCGTTGGTTGATTGCTTGGCCGCGTGGATGGCTGGCCAGTGGGTTGTTGCGAGGGCTGTTGCGTGGGCTGCCCCGATGGCTGCATCGTTGGCTGAGATGAAGGGGGTGCTGTCGTCTGCGAAGATGGCTGGCAACTGGGCTGGGACGAAGGCTGTTGACTCGGCTGTCCAGACGGCTGACCAGTTGGCTGTGACGAAGGCTGGCCACTGGGTATCGACGTCGGTTGACACGTCGGTCGGCGAGAAGGTTGCGACGATGGCTGGCGACTAGGCTGAGACGAAGGCTGTCGACTCGGCTGTGACGACGGCTGTCCACTTGGCTGCATAGACGGCTGACCAGTTGGCTGAGACGAAGGCTGTGCGGTCGGCTGAGTTGATGGCTGACGTGTCGGTTGACTGGTGGGACTCACAGGGTTGGAGGTTGGTTGCCGACTGGGTTGTGAGGAAGGCTGCGACGTGGGATCGATGAAGAAGTTGATCACCGACACAGGAAGAGCACTGGTAGTCGTGGTCCCATCGCCCAGTTGTCCCGAATCGCCGTTTCCCCAACACTTAGCACTCTCGTTGTTGACAATGACGCACGTGTGTTCGTATCCCGTCCCCAGGGCAGTAGCAGTGGTGATGGCAGATGCGGACACAGCTACTGGTGACACCGTCGTGGATCTATCACCCAACTGGCCGTATAAGTTATCGCCCCAACAAAGGACACTCCCCGTGGTGTTCAACCCACAGGAGAAGTACCACCCCGCAGATATCGCAGAGATAGCACTCACACCCGTGACTGACACCGGTACGTTGACAGATGTATACGTCCCGTCTCCGACTTGGCCAAAAAAATTGCCGCCCCAGCACTTGACGGTGTCATCGTTGATCAGTGCGCAAGAGTGCGCATTACCCAACGATATAACCATCGCATCTGTCAAGGAGGTCACGGTCACCGCGGTGTTGGAGTTCGTCAACGTTCCATCGCCCAATTGACCGTCGCTATTCCCGCCCCAACATGTCACCGCCCCACCTTGCAGCAGTGCACACATGTGAGCTCCACCGGCAGCGATGCCGATCGCAAAGTCCACACCGATCGCAGTGACCGGCATTGCACTCGACGCCCCCAACCCATCGCCCAGTTGACCTTCTGTGCCCTGACCCCAGCACTTCACTGTCCTTCCTGCCACAATCGCACACACATGAATGGGACCCGCAGCGATCGCTTTCACGCCCGTTAACGAGGCAATCGTCTGTGCGGTGGTTCGTGATGCCACAGTACCGTCACCGAGTTGCCCCAAGTTGTTGGCGCCCCAACAAGAGACGGTTCCTGCCGATAGCAACGTACACGTGAAGTACTGCCCCAGCGCCATCGCCGTCACATCGCTCACCACCGTCACATAGACAGGAGCGGATGAGAAGGTGGCTGTTCCATCGCCAAGCTCGCCGTAGATATTGCTACCCCAGCACATCATGCCCTTCTCCACAAACAACGCACACGTATGGTACGCACCCAATACGATCGACCCGGTGGGTTTTTGCGATGGTGCCGCGGTTGGTTGAAGACTCGGCTGTGACGATGGCTGTGAGGTGGGGAGGTTGTAGAAGTTACTGACGGTCACGGGTGCCGTCGATGAAGTCAGGCTGCCTGCACCCAGCTGGCCATCACTGCTGGATCCCCAACATTGGGCCGCACCCGAAGTCAGCACCACACACGTATGTGTACCACCAGCAGCGATGGAGGAGACGCTGGTCAGGGATGGCACTGCGACAGGGGAATACTGATCCGTGGTGGACCCATCGCCCAGTTGTCCGTTCGAGTTGCCACCCCAGCACTTCACCGTCCCGTCACTTAGCAATGCACAAGTATGCGAACTACCCAAGGCAAGAGTGCTGACAGAGGAAAGAGACGGAATATCGGCTGGTGTTGTACGCACTGTGGTATCCCCGAGACCCAAACGACCATTGTCATTGTTTCCCCAACAGGCAACTGTACCAACGGTATACAGAACACAAGTGTGAAAAGGACCAGCTGCAATGGTTGCGGATCCTGTGATATCTCTGAGTACTACAGGCACATAAGAATCTAATGTAGATCCGATCCCCAATTGTCCATTGGTGTTCCGGCCCCAACACGCCACACTGCTGTTGCTGAGGACCACACAACTGTGCTGCCCTCCAACGGCGATACTCACAACGGACATGTTCCACAACGAGACTTGAACAGGAACGTTTGATGACGTGGTGGTTCCGTCTCCAAGTCGACCATTTGCGTTGTTTCCCCAACACCAGACATGGCCTGTGGTCCTCGTCGCACACGTGTGAGCGATCCCCACACCGACGGCTTGTACACCGGCCAATACCGCAACAGGCGTCGACGAATCGGTGTCATTATCTGTCCCCAATTGACCCTCACTGTTACGACCCCAGCAATAAAGTTGACCAACAGATATCGCGCACGTGTGAGAGGCTCGCGTGGCAACATCATCTACATTGCTCATCGATGTCACTGGACTCGCCGAGTTGGTGTCGGTTGCTGTACCGAGGC
Organism: Poteriospumella lacustris; assembly: GCA_008000375.1. Lineage (NCBI taxonomy): Eukaryota > Chrysophyceae > Chromulinales > Dinobryaceae > Poteriospumella > Poteriospumella lacustris. The sequence goes on along the minus strand of SMOI01000469.1, from coordinate 6,412 downwards.
CAAGCTGCCCATAAAAATTGTATCCCCAACACATCAATCCCTGTTGACTTGATACTGCGCAACTGTGGAAATTGCCCAAGGCGATATCCGCAGCTTGCGTCGTCACGTATACCCAACCACAAAAAAGCAGCCACCACAGCAATGGAGTCATTTGTATCACGCACACAATACCACTTCACGGGATATCATAGCCAAAGAGAGTGGCTAAAAACAATTCTCGACGCAATGTTCAAGTTCGATGTGTGACTGTGGGTGGGTCGATGTCGAAGGAATTCGATTGTGAAAAAGGAGGCGCCTGACGAGGTCCGCTTTCAGTCTTTTGGACCAGCCGCGACAGACGGACAGACGGGCAGACGGACGGACAGACGGACAGACAGTCAGGTGGGGTACATTTGTACTGTCGAAGAACCCACATATACATACATCAGTAGGAAGGGCTGCGGTACGGCTGCCAGCAGACATGCCGCGATGACGATGATGTTCGGCTGCTGGTCCGATGGTCCGATCACTTCGATGATCGTCGCTCAATCAATCGAACAACAAATGACGGTCGACTGCTTGATGATCAACAAGTTGGGATGGATCGTGGCCATCAGGACGAGAGCAGAAACAAAGTAGCATCTGACCCCTGTGTTCCAAGATCAACGGATGATCTACCGTTGTTTGATGATTCCCATTGAGAGCTTGCACAGACCAAAATACCATTCTTTCCGATCGATACGAAGGATATGCCCCCCATATTGCTGGAATCACCAGCTGCCATTGCCGTTGCAACACGACTCAGCAGTTCTGTGAGGGACCCGTGATCAAGTCTTTCTTGTGCTTCCAGTGACTTGTCACGACCGTCGTTTTGGCGGTATGCGCTGTCGAGCATCGGGAATACGCTGCCTAGCCAAGCGATGATACTGTAGCTTCAACCATTCTAGTTCCTTTGCAGCAGGTGACAGCCTCGTAGCAGTGGCGACTGGTTCCTCTGGTGACCTGACGCGCAGGCCTCCACTTGTTGGTGTTGATGATGTGGCCCGACCCGTTGTCATTCATTGTTCAGCGGTCAGAACGAAGCTCGACTGGTCTCCGCCTACACACTGAGAGTCAAGGCCATGTCTGAGCGGGTCTTTGTGCTGGATTCTTGGCGGTGTGTGCGCTTCTATGTCGTCGGTGATGAGTCTGTTGCCACGTGTGCACCACGATTGGTGCCACCGACAACGATGGCTCGGACCTGTGTCACGAGGAGTCGTATGTGTGAGCACTCTCATGCGAATGGACGTACGTACAATGTTTGTGTGAGAGACACACGACACCGGTGTGACACTTATATTGCTCATCAATCGATTGACGCATCAGGACGATCAGCTAGTGGGAAAGGTCTCCGCAGGGAAGATGCCGCGGCTGTTTCGTTCATTGACAAAGGACCCATCCACAGGCTGGAGACAAGTGTCGCGATGCGGCCGTTCGCAGACTGCGCTGTCCGCCCCCCCCCCCCTGGATGTGGGTTTCGTCGACACAGCCATCGCGATCGACGCTTCCCCTCGTCGTTGACGGCGAATTACTGCGTAGATCTGCAGAACTGCCGTTGAGATGTGAAGTACTCTGCATTGCAAGAACAACGCGATGGAAGAAGTATGGAAAGGGATGAGATTTGCAGGAGCTGCTCACGAGACCGCGGAACGGCAGGCCAGACGGTCCGACGGCGACCCACGAGGGTGGTCCACGAGGGCGACGGCTGTGCAGCACACGTTCTTCTGCCGTGCTTCTGGGTGATTGGCACCCACCACACTTTGCGATGTTACTCTGGGATGTATGTAGAAAGCGCACAGCTGCCCTGACCGATACATGCGGCAGCGGCGAAGGCAGCGCTGTTCTCCGTCCCGTCCACGCGGAGAACTGATGGCCAGCACCCACTTTGGAGACGTTGGCACTTCACTGCAGCAGCGAGACCCTCGTGGCCGGGTCTCTGGTGAGTCAATACATGAGACTGGGGTGAGGGATTCGGTGCATGTTGCTGGGAGAAGTGAATGGGGCCGTCGCGACGCACTTGGGGCCTCGGCGGTGGTGGCGGTGGTGTCCCCGGCCCTTTGGGCGGGCTGAGTTCGTCGCCGCAGGCATTTGGTTGCGAACCATCGACACAGGCCATCGGTTATGGATCGAAGTGTATGATCAGAGAGCGTATTGCCGATTACTGTGCCGAGATAACGTGGTCTTCCGTTGCCGTTCCGCCGTGCGGCGCTGCCTCCACAAACCACAGTTCTTCGCGTTGTTTTCCGTCTCAGAACGGAATTTCACCGTTTCAGCGCGGAAAAACGACTGATACCGCTCACCAAGAAGGAGATACATCCAAATATATACGGTTGTTTCTGGTCGGACGAATATTGCCAAAGTACTGGCGAGAAGTAGAAACAAAAATGGTCGATGTCGACATATTTAGGCGTCATTTCCTGTCATAAGTCTTTGTATTTTGGTTAGAAATGTGCATACTTTGCATCTGTCGATAGTTCTCTGTATTTAGTTCATGATACTACGTTTTCTGACATTTTCTGACTCGTTTTGGTGGTTTTCTGTCGGATCTAAGACGCAGCCATCGCGGGTCCTCGACCTCTGTCGAGCTCTGTTTCACTTTCGAGATTCAACAGTTCTTCGAGCAACTTTCCGTTGCCTTCATTATCGAACATGTAAATACCCTAATTTGCTACAGTTTGGATTCTATTGCTGAAATGTCGAGCGTGGAATGATGCAATACGTGGGAAAACTGCACGAAATGCACGTACGCCCTGCCGTCTTCGCATGATACTTCTTCAACGAAGCATATTTCGCCGAAACTGCACTCACATATTCAATTGTAATTGGCCTTTGGAATCATAAACAACACAAATGATACCAAGCAAGTGCACAGCAGCGATACAGGGGCGCCCAACAGCGACGGGGGTTGGACTGATGCCGTAGCCTGGGATAGGTAATCTGGGGAGTTAGGTAGTGTCATTGTTTTTGCGTCCGTGTGTCGCATCGTATTGCATTCGACTTGGCCGGCCGCGCCAACATCTGGTTGAAGCGCATCATTTGTACTGTCGACGTTGGACCGCCGCCTCGCACGATGCTCGTCCCCGACGACGGTGCTCGCGTCTTGGTCGTCTTCACCGCCGCCGACGCCACCGCCTCGGTTGCCCCCTTCGCCGCTGCGTTCGCGGGCGCAACTTGCGTCGTCGCAGACGCCGCGGCGGCGGCGGCAGAGTAACTCGCATGACGCTGGCTCATCTCGGAGACGCAGGCACCGGACACGGCGGTGGTGGTCCCTTGACGGCGACCGTTGACGCTGCGCGACTCGACGACGGAGGAGGACGATGAAGACAACAGCGACGCTCCTCCGTCCACCGCGTGCGACACCGCGGGCCAGCGCTGCGTCTCCCACCGCGTCGTTGGTGCCCGCCTCTGCGAGGAAGAACAAGAAGAAGAAGACGGCGCCGCCGACGCGTGGGCGACCGCGTTTCTCATCGCGGCCGCGGCGACAGCACCCGCATCGAGTGCGGACGACGCGATGGGCGGTGAACGAGCGACGCCTGGTCCAGGTCCTGCGCTACCGATACCGCTGATGCTGATGCTGATGCTGGTGTTGGTGCTGCTGGTGCTGCGGTTGCCGTTGCTGTTGCCGGTGTAGCAGCGTCCTGGGCAGGTGGCGCAGGTGGTGGTCTCAGCAGGCTGCTGGCGCATCGCCGGTGCCTTCTTTTCCATGTAGCGGTTCAGGCAGTGCATCGCATTGGCACTGGCCGTACGGTAAGCCGTCGCAACGTCATAGCCAGCGCGCTGGTAGTGGGCAAACAGTTTGTGGAACGAGCGGTGGCAGTCGTTCGTCAGGTCGTCGTCTACCCTGCGCGACACGACGGACGAGGACGACACCGCTCCGTCCCACCCGTGCGACACCGCGACTAGTGGTCCTGGTCCTGCGCTGCCGCTGTTGCTGGTGTAGCAGGTTCCTTGGCAGGAGCGGCGACAGGAGCGACAGTGGCAGCGGAGGCAGGAAGCGTGACCATCGCGAATACCTTCTGTTGTTGAATGTACATGTTCACGGCTTGTGGAGCAGCGTGGTAGGTACGCAATTATATAGCATATAGAAACTCACTCCTCATTCGCGAAGCAGGTTCAAACACAACGTCCTCAACGCAGCAACGGTTAGCCTACTGCGCACGAGGTGGTCGACGTCCTGCAGGGTAAGGTCGCTGAAGCGTGGTGAGCAATCTCTTCGAGGGAGCACCTTGAGGATGGCAACAATGACCAGCAGCGTATCATCGAACTGCTTCTCGGCCACGCGTCTCAGATCTCTGGGAATGTACGCCGGCGTCAGTCGTTGTCCCTGGCGCACAACCACTTCTTGCCCTTCGCCCATGACAGCGGAGTCTAGATCACACAGGAACCAGTGATCGCCGGGGCCGATCAAGATGTTGCCGGGCTTCACGTCCATGTGATAGACATGCCGCCTATGCATATAGTGTAGCGCAGGCACCATGTTCGCGGCCAATCGTTCGACAACCAGCTCTTCCTGCAAGCACGGGACGACGTCCAGAGAGCACGTCATGACCGGCAATCGCAGTGCCGCCGATGGGTGGCCGCCCGGGCACTCCACCAGCACCGTCGGGACAATGAAACGCGCGAGCGCTTGCGCTTCGCTCAGACCGAGCGAGGCGAAATGGTGGTACTCCGTGCGGACATCCGTGCCAAACTTCAGCAGATAGGGAGTGCCAGAGGTTTTGGAAAACGCGCGGACAAGGGCGGCGTTCGCACTCGCCGCGACGACGACGTCGCAGTCAAAATTGCCGTCCGCCACCACCAAATCGTGGTTCTCTTCCAACAGCACACGTGGGTGATGGTTCGCGACTTCATACAGATGGATCGCATCGGCCGGTTTGTTCACGGTCAAGAGTCATGGACACATATTGGTGGGGAGGGCAAGTAGACATTTTAAGTGTGAATCAATGGGTAGAATGATCAATCCCAGAAGGTCGCGAGACGATAACTGCTTTTCGGAGGCCCATGAGAATTCTTTTGTAGAAGCAGTGCGTTCAGCTTGAAGCCCCACACTGACACTGGTGGTGGTGTCACTTGTCACTTGTCATGCCACCTTCGAGGTGGTGGTGTCACTTGTCATTTGTCATGCCACCTACTTGTCATCCATGGCATCACACTGGTGGTGATGTCACTTGTCATTTGTCATGCCACCATGATTGGGGACATCAACAACGACGACCCAAAATGTGGCATGCACACGCGTGACAGGTTCTTGAACAGCCAGGACAGCAAGGACCACCTTCGTTATCAGCAAGAATGCAGGTCGTCGTTAAACCTATTATTTCCCACACACACACACACACACACAAGATACACACGAAACATTTCGGGTGAAGCGTCTCTGAGAGTACTTTGCCGCAACAGACGATGGCAACGTCGGCTACAAGACAACGACGATCACTACGTTAACAGTGAAATGAAAAGCACGTAAAATCTGCGATCCACGACAAGAGCCAACCGTGGACAGCAATAGGGACACCGGACTACACGATCAACCCGCGCGAAGGGCAACGACCCTTTTAACAGCGGCAAGGGGTGGGGGGGGGGGGGTGAGAACCCAACTCGCTACTGTGAGCTCCGTAGAAACGACCCCTCCCCTCTTCCAGGTCACATCAAAAGACAGAAAAAACAAAAACAAGAAAAGGAAAAGAGAATCTGCGTCTTCTACAACAACTACTACTACAACTACGACTACTACTTCTACTTTAAGTGATTTAAACGGGAACCACGCCAATCGTCACTGTCCACGTCACTGTTCTCGTCACGGTGAAGGTAACGCACTCGACGCAAAGGACCCCCTCAAGAGGCGTCATCGTGGTGGTCGCTGATGCTGATGCTGATGCTCACGTTGAAGCTACCGGCGGAGCTGCTCGTCGGACTGCTACTGCTACGTCCACGGCCACGGCCACGGGCACCGCTGCTACTGCGGTCGTCGTCTGAATCGACGCTAAAATGCCAACTGCTGTGCGACTGACTGTCGGAATCGGACTCAGACACGACACTGGCAAGAGACAGCGGCACGCTCAGTGACGCAGAAGACAACGGCGATATGGAAACCGGACGAATTGCAGGCGGAGGGATGGCGCCAGTCGATGTGGGGTCCACCACTGGCGGTACCTGCGAGGGGTCCGCCACTGGCGGTCCCTGCGAGACCGCGCTGTCGTCTGCGACTTCCAACGGCAACTGGTGTCCGACCGCAACTGCAGCCACTGACGGGCCCAGAGACTGCGTATGACGGTGACGTCGCCAATACACCACCGCCAGCACACACAGACCCACCAACACCAGCACCGTCATCGCCGCCAGACCCTGACCCAGCGCCGACAGCGACGTCAGCCAGCCGTCCACGAAGCGATAG
>SMOI01000468.1:0-22598 GCA_008000375.1 Poteriospumella lacustris | reverse complement strand
GTGCCGCTGGTGGGGAACTGCTGCGCTTGCAGCTTCGTCCGCAGTTGCACGCGGGGGTATCCGTCGACCACGGGGGGGCCGTCGTACGCGCGGTCCAAGACGACGCTGTGCGCTTGGACGTGGTGCACCACCGCCTCTTGGCCGGCGTACGCCTCGACACGACAATGCGCACTGAAGGCGACGGAGATGTCGTCGTATATCGCTGCGGCTGCGGCTGTGGCCGTGTCGTGGCGGGTGGCGGGTGGAGGTGGTTGACTGTCATCGTCGTCGTCATCTACGATGTCGTCTTCGATGTCGTCGGCGTCGTCGTCGTCGACGACATCGCCGCCATTCGCCGCGTCGCTGGTTTGGTGGACAGACGGCGGCGGCGGCGGTGGTGGTAGCGGTGGTAGCGGTGGTAGCGATAGTGGCTCCTCGTCTGGCCCCGCGCCGTTCGATTGGTGGAGCCATTCCAGTCGCAGGTCGGACGAGCGGCTCCACGAACTGTTCGCCACGACGACGCTGCCGAGGTAATGCTGCAGGTCGACGCTGACGAAGACTTCGCGTTGCCCCGGCGTGGCCCGTATCACCCGACCAGGTAACGTGTAAGAGAACTCGGGGGCTTTCAACAACGCGGACTGGACCAGCGCCGTGCCCGGTTGGGGTCGCAGCAAACCTGTCACCGCATACGACGGTGCTTGATGCGTATACCGCCGACTCCCCGCACGGCGATGACCGATCCATTGCAGAAACCGTAGCATCGCAGTGGTCGCGGCAGTGGCGGCGGTGGCGGTGGCGGTGGCTCTGCTGTGGTGCATGTCCACGTGCGGTTGGACCAGCAACACGAGCGGCGGTGACCCGGGAAACGATCGGAGCAGTGCCATGGCCGTGACACTGACTTTACCCGCCCCGGCCGCACCGGCACCAGCGGCAGCGTTGCCCTCGTGACCGGTCAACGCGTCGATATGAAGCGTCATACTCTCGTTGCTACGCCCACCAATCGGTGGTACTGCCGCGGCAGCGGCAGCGGTGGTAGTATTGGAGCCTCCTCCACGCGTGGCCTGGTACCGTGCGACGATGTCGATGACCCGTTGCCGGTCCAGGTCAATGGTACACAACAGTCCCGACTGAAACAACAGGGTAAACTGCCGCGCCCCCTGGCTATCGTCACGTGCGGCGTCCATCGTCCGGGGAACAGGCAGCACCTGTTGCACATGGGAGGCATAATCCACGGATTGGCTGGTACTGGTGGAGGGGGATACGAGGTACGGGACGATCAACGGGAAGAAATCGAAGGCGTAGATCAGTGCGGGCTCCCGCCCGGTACTGCTGAAGGCGACCGCTTCCGTGCGATCGATATCCCAGATGGCCACCATTCCCAAGGCATTGATGGCCATCAAATGACTGGTATCCGGCCATTGATACAAGAAGACGACGGGTACATCGGAAACGGTTTGGGTCACGCGCATACTCCACAGTGCTTCGGGGGCGGCAGAGGGTGACGCACGAATTCGCCAACATCGGACGTATCCATTACTGCCACCGACCATCAGCAACTGACTAGAGCCGGTCGATAACGTCGAGGAGGACGAGGTCCAAAAGAGACCCGCCGTACCGCCGCCGGTTCGTACCGTTTTCGGTGAAAAGATGCGTAAGTACCCCGCTTCCTCCGGCAACTTCGACAAGTTGTATAGCCAGGCCTCACAGGAGAAATGGAACATCAACAACAGTTCATCTTCATGTCCCAGACGAGGGTTCCAAACGATGTGCGAAATGGAGCGCTTCGTATCGATGACGATGGTGGGGACGAGAAGGTGTCGCCTGTATAAAACAGAGAACACATTGATAAACGTCCAGAGAATGGAACGAATCGAGGTTTATTAAAACAAACAAACGTACTTCAGTTGAATGGAGAATGTGGCTTCGTCAACGTCATAGACACTGAGCACACCACGTTCATTTCCGCAGGCCAACAGCGCGTGCTGCCGGTCCATCGCCATGCAAGTGATCGCCAAGCTACCGGGTCGCGTCAAATCTAAGACTGCGCGACTTTTCTCCAGACATAAGGTTTCACTGAGACTTCGAGTCACAATTACAGGTATCGTGGATTGTGAAGACACGTGGTGGGGAGGGAGTGATCGTCGATAGAGGGGGTGCGAAATGATGCGAGGATCGACACAGACGTTGCGAATATTGGTTTGTTTGTTGAAAGGAATGCTGAACATACTTAAAGATGGGTTTTTCGTGAAAAACCTATCAATGTATTGCTGTCTCAAGGTGGCAACTCGCTCTAAATCAATCACCGGAGCGGCTGCAGCCAGCTCGGGAGATGCATTCTCGGCCGTCTGTGCGATCGTTTCTTCCATCGTCAGGGGATCCAACAATCACGCAATCGCAATTCTCATAGGCCCAAGTGAGGTTCCTCAGAATATGGAATACTATCACCTTTTGTTGTGGCTTTCTATCATTGACCACGACGAAGACAAAATTCAAAGCCACGAGCGACCCTGCGAAATAATGAAACGCTACTTCCGTACGTCTTTTCAATTTTATTTGACAACTTACTCTCTATATAAAATTATCAAGTACGTACATTGGTTGCATGAGGAGAAAAGCTGAACGGCACCGCCTACCGTACCGCCAACCAGAGGTATCAACCATGATAGACTCGGCGTGCCAATATATCTCGGTTCTGATGTGACTCCACTTCTACGACTGCTGCTCGCGACTGTCACCGAAGTTTATGGTACCGATGAACGAAAAATGCTGCATCAGCGATGCTCTCGGTGACCATCCCAACAACGGTACAAAGACTTGGTCTTGACAAACACTTCGACCGATACCGTCTTTATCTCCCCGTGCAACCTGCACCACGACCGCCGTATCTTCGTGGTGATGTGGTGCTCCAAGAAGTTGAGCCATGTAGGTTTTTACCTAGCTGGAGCTTGGTAGGTAACATGTCGCACGAGGTCAGAGCCGTGCAAGCCGAAACTGTCTGCGCTTGTGAGTCATCCAATAGGTGGCATAAACAACGAATGGGACAGAGTTCATAGATAACATATCCTGGGCGTAACCTTACCAATACCTCGCAGCTCGTCATCTGTGGGCGCAGAAATGTCACTGAGATGTGCAAAACCGTGGAACGATGGACAATCCCGCTTGACACTTTAAAATATTTCTACCCAAGCAATCGCGATCTACAATTAATAGTGATCTACAGTGATGCTTGCGTTAGGCCTTATCCCGCATCGTCTTGTATTCAGGGTCAGGGGCCCTTCTTCGTTAACTGTGGTCGACACTTTTTCTGGGGATTGAAAGGTACACACCTAGACGAGCGTACAAGAACCAAGCTGATTTCAGTGTCAAGTAGTATACTCTACCATAAGAAATTCTGTTCCGAGGTATTCCAGAATCCGGGTTCCGATCGACAGCGACGGCGGCGGAAGAAGGAAAAGGAGCGAATACAGATTGGACTTGGTCTACTTGCGAAAGACTTCAGACCCACCCGTGTCACTTGATTCGAGCAGTACCTTTATCACGGTTTACTGCCATAAGAAGAGTCTCAATTTTTTCGTGATTTTTTTGCCAATTTTTTTGTGTTTGTGTCGAGCAGGTGCCCATCGCAACGCTCGCACTCTCATTATTGACCATCTTGTATCGGAAACGCTGCAAGTTCGATTGATTATCAATACGCGCCTACCATTTGCGCATAACCCCCCATTGTTTTTTATATACTTTGTTGATTGGGACTTGCCCATTTTTTGTAAACGGCGGCCATGTCCGTGTTCGGCGAAATTCTCTTCCTGTCCAATGTCAGTGGCACCATCGTTTTCGTGGCGGTGATGATTTTCCTCACGATTTTTGAAGCATGTAAGTGGCACATAAGATCGCCTTCGCCTTTTGTCCTGTTTCGCTGGTGACTAACAACCGGGTGTGAATTACAACAGTGCTGCATTCGGTGGAAGTGGAATGTTCCAAGCGTGGCTACAAGGTAAGCGTCAACTTCCATACACAGAACTGAGTGAGATGAATGGTTCAATCATTGCAATGTATTCTTACCTCAATCAGGGATTGATTAAGAAGCTATATCGTGAATTTATGATCATGGGCTTCATTTCCTTCGCGATTCTCTTGGGCACTGAATCCTCGTCGGGTTTCAGCACCACCAACCAATGGTAAGTGACTCTCCAGTGAGTTTGTATGCAGTGTGCAGTCGCTAACGCCCCTAGACCCCACTCACAAACTGTAGGTACCAATCCTTTCACTTGGCGCACATCGTGATTCTGTTCATCGGTATCACGTTCTTGTGCCAAGCCATTCTCTTGGTCTCGTTGATTTCCTTACGGAACAAGACTTTGTTGTCGTATGGGGATTCGAACCCCGAGAAATTAGCCCTGGAATACATCAATATCCATCACGAAGGTGGCATCCAACGCTGGTTCTTCGATCATGGCTTGATCACGATTCCGTTTCCCCAACTGCGCGAACGCATCGAGTACAAAATGTTGCAAGAGTTCTTCATTCACTTCTACAATTTGCCCCGCGAATTCAAGTTCGCCAATTACATGAGCCAGTCGTTGAAGGACTACATCATTTCGTTGGTGGAGGTGCGTCCGATCACGTGGATTGTGCTGGTGGCGTTGATCGCGGTGAATTATTTTCGCATCATGGCGATTGATCCGTATTACCAACACGACGTCTGTGAGCGGTACCCGGCCAAGAATTTGAATTATGGCGTCGGTCATCGTCTGCTGGCGGGTGGTGGCGGTTCCTCGGAGGCGCAATACGATGATCAACATGCCTACGAGGTCTGTAACGAGTATACGTTACGCTACGTCTTCTTCTGCAGCATGATGATTGTCTTTTATCTGTTGGGTGTGTTCATCGCCTCGGAGGTGTACATTCAACGGTTGATCGACAAGGTGTTGGATGTGGAAGAGTCGATTGAGCGCGAAGAAGAACGTCTGGCGGCGGAGGACACGCCCATGTTCGACATCGACGACCTGCACGACCGCGATTCGTCGGTCATCGATTCCGTGGGGGGTAACGATCAACATCACCAACACCAACACCCGAACAGCAGCAGTTCACGCCCATCGTCCTTTCGTCGCACGGGTTCGCATCAATCGTTGGACAGTTTACCGCCGCATCCATCGACGTGGGATGTCGAGAACAGTGGACGTAGTGCTGGCAGTGCTGGTGGTGGTGGTGGACAAGCACGTGGACGAAGCAGTGTGGCCTCGCAGCATCGTGCGTCCTTGGCGAGTCAATTCTTCGGTGGTTACTTTGAGGACGACCACGCGTCCGTCGCCGGAGGCGTCGCCGGTGTGGCGCAGGCCCTGCACGGCATTGTCATGGGTAAAAACCGTCGGCATTTGTACCTCCATTGCATTCAACGGATGATTCAAACGGAAGAAGAAGTGACGCGGAAGGAAGCTCGGCGTATGTCCATTGGCAGTGACGATGGAGGTGCCCACGGTCACCCTTCTTCGCACACGAGCCCTACCCCATCGGGGTTGGCCTCGACGGCTGCCCCCGGCGGCAATCGATTGTCGGTGCACAGTGCAGGCTCTCATCATGCCCGTGCACGGGGTATCTCGCATGCCCCCGCGTATATCAGTGAGATCTATGACCAGCACTTCCGCCCCAACCACCCGCATCCCCTGCATCACAGCGGTGGACCGCAGCATCACGGCGCTGACGGCCACAGCGCTCACGACGATCGTTCGCCTACGCCGGCATCGCAGAGCGCGTGGACGTTCCGTGAAAACAACCCACTCGCGACCTTGAAACCCCTCGCCACCGTGAACCATCCATCACCGGCAGCAGCGAATCTGTCTTCTTCGTCCGCTCGGAACCGTGCTACGTCTGCTGCGCCCACGACGGTTTCCTCCGACACGAGCAGCTATGGCCACAGTCTCCGTGGCTTGTGGGATCGCACGTTCGCTCACGGTGGCGGTGGTAGTGCCGCTGGTACCGCGGCGGCTGCTGGTCATGGCAATGACGTCGCCGACAGCCCAGTGCCTCCTCGTGCACACGGTGGTCGTGCCCGTGCGTACTCTGCGCAGTACTTCCAGATCGAACACACCCCCGCCGCTACCTCCGATGGAGCCGACGGTGATGGTGGCGGTGGTCGTCGTGCCTTTGACGACGGATGGTGGTGCTGTGGCCTCTGGCCTCTGTTACGCGGGTTGTTCCGTCTCACTCGCATCGTGTTGCTCTGGTGTGGACGTTGCGTGATCGACACGTTGTTGGGCCATCACATTGGCACGCCGCATGCCGACGTACAACCCGACCGCGACATCCAAGCGCGGGTCCGGGTCTTTCGGTCCATTTTCCTGTGGCAACGCCCGGGGTTGTATTACTTCGCGGTGGAGTTCTCGTTGTTGATTCAATGTTTCTACATTGCGCTGTGGGCGACCAACTTCGTCGTCATTGCGCGGGACTCGTATTTCCCCGTCCTCTGGGAGATCGCCCTCGTCGTGCCGCTGCCCATCAACTTCTTCCTCTTGAAACAGATCATCTACACGTCGTGCATGGTCAAAGCCATCGTCCAGATGGACCAACGCACCGCGAATCGGATCATTGAACAAGCGATTGATGAACGCAACGTGACGCAACGACTGCGACGGATTGTCCGCGACACGATGAAGACGTGGGAGGTCCCGCGGAAGGAATGGCCCGGGCGGTTGCAAGCGTATTTCGATCTCTACGCGGACGCGGATCATACGATGGACAAGGACTCGTTCAAGGCGTTTCTGCACGAGATCCAGATCTTCATCACGGACGACAGTTTGAAGAACCTGTTCAAGGTCATCGACGTCGACCGCGACCACCGCATCGCCTGGTCGATGTTGACGAAGATCATCTTTCCCGACGCGAAGAAGACGAAGAAAATCAAGTTGCGGAAGCGCCACACGGACGGCGGTGGACGCGTCGCGTATGAATACGTCGTGTCGGAGGAAGCGAAGAAGGAATTGGAACAAGAGAAAGCGCACGCCGAGCGACGTGGGTCGATGTTGGGGATGTTGTCGCGTGTCTCGGCGAGTACGGCGGAAGGGGCGATCTCGGCGGTGCGATCCAACAGTTTGACGCGGTTGTCCATGCTGGCGATGCTGGGGCCTCAACAGGCGCAGCAGCAGCCAGGGGCGGCGGCGGATGGCGGCGGCGTCGCGTCGCGAACGCACAGCGAATCGAAGTTGGAACGTCTCTTTCCGAAACTGTTGCCGCTGTCGACGCCCGAACGTGCGCAGCAGGCGAAAACCATGGCGACCGATGCGTTGATGGAAGGTGAGACCGCTGCCGCCGACGAATCGACGGCGGCGGTGTCCATCGTGGTGCCCGCCGCGTCGAAGCCACGTGGCGTGACGATCAGCGACGTCACCGTGGACATCAACGCGGCGACGTCCGCTCGCCACCGAGCGACCGTGGCGGCGGAGAACGAGGCGGAGGCGGGGAAGGGGGCGGAGAAGGGCGACGCCAAGAAGCCCAAACCGCCGACCGCTGTGAAGGGGCGCCAGGGCGACAGCGACGATGAAGAGGGCGACGACGAGGGCGACGACGACGACGAAGAAGAAGACTTCGACTCGAACGATTCGACGTCGGGCGACGAAGACGACGACCGCCCGAGCGACTTCAACGACGTAGAAGACGAGGCGCTGGACGAAGACTTCGAGGCGTATCAGCGTCGTCGACTGGGGTCTCCGTCGCGCGATGGGAACGCGTCGCCGGGACCGGGTACGGGAACCGGCAGCAGTGGCTACACCTACGGCTACGGTGCTTCTTCGTCTTCGTCTTCGACCGGCGCTGCCACGACGACCATCAGCGTACCGCGTTCCACGGGCGGCCTGCCACCCCTCGCGATGCCGGCAGCACGACCCACGACCCCCACCACTGCCCCGTCGACGGCAGCGACGGTCAACGTTCGTCCTGCTCCACCGACGACGACCGCGACCGCGACGGGCGACGTCATCAGCATCTCGTCGCGAATGTCCAATTTGCGCATCTCCGCGCGCAACCTCTTCGACATCTAACGCCGCCGCCGCCGCCGCCGCCAGCAGTGCCACTGTCGCTCTCGTCTGCCCTGTGGCCGCTGTGACGGCCCCCCTGTGGTGCGTGTATTTGTGTTTGGTTTTTATGTTGTTTTGTAGAAGAATAGAGTGACGCCCCTCGATACGCGTTCGTTCCCTCACCCTCACCCTCACCCTCACCCTCACCCCTCACCCTCACCCTCACCATGTGTCTTCGTTTGTGTGTCTGTTTTGTTTGTTCGTGTGGTTGTGTGGTTCGTCGCACCCTCGCGGCTCGTGCGCTGTAGCCGTGTCCATTCGGTGTGGTCGGCCCGTCGCTGCGTGCTTGCATTTCATTCGTTGTGTCGCCCGGGTGGACCTCGTGTCGCCCTCTCGTCATCTCTTCGTCGTTCGTTCGCTCGTTTCGTTTCGCATCGCGTCGCGTCGCGTCGCAGTGTCGCAGTGTCGCAGTGTCACATCCGCGCTACTACCGCATGTGCCTACCCCCTACCCCTCCCCTCTCATCATTTGTTTCCTCCGTTGGCATTCGTCTGCCCACACCCAGCCTGCTACCCTGTCCCCTGTCCCCCCCCCCTCCCCTCTCCTCCTCCCACAACACACTACACACCACCACCACCACTACTACTGCCGCATTTACCGTGTGTGTGTCTCTGTGTCGCTGGCTCTGTCGTCGCTACGAGTCGTTTCAGTTTCCAGTTATACAGTTTATAACCGCTGCTTTACCCCCCCCCAAAGTTAAACCTCAGTTTAGTTTACACGTATTTACCATCGCATACACAACGCACACCGTCTGTCTCTGTCTGGCCTGGTCTACTGTATTAGGTCTAGTAGAAGGACATGGGGTCGTAGGCGACCTCGTCGTCCTCGTCGCTGTCGCCCTCGTCGTCGTCGCTCGTCGAGGCGGCTGGAGTCTCCGCCGCAGCTGCGGCCTCCTCTGAACGAGGCCGTTTCGTTGGAAGGGCGACCTCGACTGTAGGGGCAGCGGCAAAGGCGGCTGTGGGTTTGGACGCGAAGGCGTCGGCGACGGGTCGTTTCCGTCTCCGTCGCATAATGTCCGCCACGACGGCGGTCGCAGCGGTCGTCGACGACGCGAACCGGTGACTGCCACTGTCATCGACCTTCACCAGCGCACTGATCGCTTCTGCTTCTTGAACGGCGGCTTCTAACTCGTCAGACGCTGCAGCAGCGGCAGCGGCGGCGGCGGCGGCGGTCGTCCCCGTTGACGCGGAGCCAGCCGCCGCCGACGAAGACGACGACGACGACGACGACAATGCCGACGATTTCCGCAACAAACTGGCTAACTTCACCATATACGTCATTTGTAACGCAGAATCTTCGTCTTCGAGGACGCGTGATTGTTGTTCTGTCTCGGCGGCGTCTTCTTCGTCGGCGGCTTCGGTGACTTGTTCGATTTGCCCCAGCAGCAGCGAGAGGTCTTCGTTCATGACTTTCTCCTTTGCCTGTTCGAAGTCTTGTTTCGAAATACCACGTGCTGAGAGATCTTCTTCCGGATCGTCGTAAAACCCGACTGGAACTGCCGATGCGGCGGGTTCTTTGGACGAGGACGACGACGAGGACGACGACGATGTCGCTGGAGGAGCCGAGGGGTTAGAGCGACTGGCGCTGGAGGACGCTGGTCGCGGTGGGGGTTGCGGAATGTCCTCTTCATCATCGTAGAAACCACTTGGGACTGTCCCCTTGGTACTGGAAGGGGCATTGCTACTGTTGGCGGCTCTACTGGACGAGGAAGCAGTGGTGGACGAGGACGCGGTCGCCGCTCTCGAGCTGCTCGGTGCCATGGCCGCCGGCGCTGAGCTGCTTGAGGATTTCATTGCTTTGAGTAGCTTCGCTTTGTCTTTGCCGGACATACTGGAACTACTCGCCAGTTGTTGTTGCTTCATCAACAGACGCAGAGAGTTTCCTTTGTTGTCCATCGTTGACTCGCTTCCGGATGCTTTCTTCTTGATAAAACGATGAGCTGGAACAGTCACCTATTCGATACCTTCTATAGTCACCTCCTTTTTCAAGATGTAATCCGTATTTTACGAGGAATTCCATTCGTCGTCGTTGGTTTTTGTTGTTGGTCCATCGCCTCGCGAGCGTTTCAAATAAATACAGGCTGATAATGGTCAATCATGGTGTCAGCGTTTGTGTATTATTATATAGGGAAAGTAAACTCGCCTGTCTTTTTATTGGGGCAAACTGTTATCCATACGATCTTATAACACTTCGCGTCTTGATCAAGATTTATTAATATACACATATACACAGTGGCACACATCAACACTCTCTATACGTTTGGTATTGCCTATGTTGCCATCTACAACCGCACAGCAGTCATACGAAGATTTCCATCGCCATATCCACGTTCTGTAGACACAATGGACACGTATCCGCAGCTACAACCTTAGAACAATCGATGCATAAACACAGATGGCGACAAGGAAGAAGGAGAACAGTCTTTCTCGTTGTCAAGCAGATGACACAGGCGTCTTCTGGCGGCGGTGGTAGTGGTGGTTTGATGTCACTGATGGCTTCAATACATCTTCGGACACATGTCAGGCCTTGTTGCATTCGCTTTTCCACCTTGTGTAGATCTTTCAAGCGTAGATGCTGGAGCGTTTTCGTCGTCTCGAGACCTTTCAGACTGGACCACAGTGTCTTCAACAGAGTAAGGCCATCCAATCGGTTTGTTGTGGACGATGGACCATGGCGTGCAGAGTACCCATATGCCTTTGTAGCGGATGCAGGTGGACCAGATGGTTCAGAGAGATGATCAGGAACATCTTCGTGTTTCAGAGCACAGGGTCCGCACAGGTCAAAATTGCACTCGTCACAATGGAATCTCTTCCGACCGTCCAATTGACCGAACGCAGTGCAGCCACTCGCACAACCACCGGCCAGGAATCGACCATCACATGCCCATTCGATTTCTACGTAGGATCTCTTCAACTGATGTTCATGGCAACGAACATTAAACCTCCGCTCTGGTTGGGCGAAGCGTTCGACGCATCCCTCGCACAAGTCGAAGTTGCACTCATGGCAACGGAACTTATTCCAATCGCACGTACGCAAATGACTCGTTCCACCTCTTACACATCCTCCTTGAAAGTTAACCCCATCGCAGCGCCAGGGTGCTCCATCCGCAGACAAGCACAACGGATGCGCATGGCACGAAACAGGAACAGAAAAGGCACCAGCATACATTGTGATCTATGAAAACTCAACAAATAGAATTCATTTGTGATCTACAGTACGCCAGAAGTCCACGGACCTTGACATTTGCATCATTTTAAAACATGATTCAAATCTGGCACATCCAATCGAGCCAACATCCCACTTTCGACCTCTTCCTGGCCTCCTGCGCCTCCCGATCTCCCCAAACTGAACTAGACACCCAGACCTGCGTGCTCATGATGACGACGACGATGGCGACATGACGACGATGACGATGGGTTGAAACGGCGAAACGGTCACTTTTGAGTCGTCGGTCCTCGGTCGGCGATACGGCCAAGTTTGAGTCGATCAGCTCAGGTTATTTGTACATTGACGAAGAGAAAGAGTCACATCATAGCGAGGCTAGATCCAGTTTTCTTGTCCTCTTTAGCAGGCATATTCAGCCCATCGTGTCGTTTGTTTCCAAGGCTTTTGTGCAGGCAGGTTGTCATACACAAACCTTGAACGATGAGTCTTGGAGAACACAGTGCGGCTGACACCCTTGGCGATTTGCAAGGCAAGGGTGATAAATTCACGAAGCTTCACTTGATCGAGACCAAGAAATACGAAGATCTTCGCGATGCCATTTCTTTCATTCTCAAAGAGACGGATAAGTTCCGTGAAAAGGCGAAAACGGCAGCGATCGATGTGATGAATGTCCACATTTTGACACCCAATCCAGCGTATTCGAGAGCGGATGGTGTGAATATCGGTCGCGAGGCACAAATGGTCACCACCAAAACCTTGAAAATCCTCGAGGCGAAGCTCAACAAACTGCTGCAACGCAAATCGGAGATCGTGCACATCGTCAAACAGAAGAAAGAGCTCATCAATCACTTTCGACGGATGCGTATTCAGACGGATATTTCGCACGAGAAGTACAAGGAGAATATTCGGGAAGCCAAAGAGCACATCGAAGAGTTTCTGGGGGAGTCGGCGAAGGTGGTGGAAGAGCGCCAAGCGGCGTTGGACAAGAAAGACGAGTTGGAACGAGTGAACATCGAAGAACAACAGCGTTTTCAAGAGAAATACGAAGAAATGGGACGCTACATCAAGGCTCAAAACGATGCCTTGGAGTACGCCCTGTTACAAGAACGGAAAGCGGATCGCAATGGCACGACCATTGCCAAGGCCGCGAATACGACGACGACCACCACCACCGCCGCGGCGAGTAGCAACAACCTGCTGGCCGGTTTGGATGGTGCGATGGTGCCGAGTAATTTGTCGTTGGAGGAAGAAGTCGCGTTGGCCAAGAATGTGTCCAATTTGACGTCGGCGATTACCATCGAACAAAAGAACTTGGCGGAACTGAAGCAGAAGATTTCGACCTACGAATCGATGTTTGAGCAGCTGAAGAAGATGACGGGCGTGGAGAACCTTGAAGACATGGTCGCCAATTACATTCAACAGGAAGAAGAGATGTTCTCGATGTACAACTACATTCAAACGGCCATCGCGGAGATTGATTCGTACAGCGAAGCGAAGCTGCGTACCGAACAAGAAATCGTCGAGTACAAAACGGACCAAGCGAGTCAAGAAGAACAGCGTCGGAAATACATCGACGATTTGCAACAACGTGTGCAGAGTATGCTGCACATGACGATGCAAATGAGTCAAGAGAACGAAGTGAAGCAGGAGTGCATCAATCAGATTGCGAAGAAGGTGAACAGTGTCTTTTACAAGCTGCAGTGTGACCAAGTCGATACGAAGACCGGTGGCGGCGGTGGTGGCGGCGGTGGCGGCGGTGGGGGTGGAGGCAATTCGAAATCGCGGAATTATGGCGGTACGGGCTTGCGGCAAGACAACAAAGTGGCGATGTTGACGTCGCAGTCGATGCCGATCGAGTCGATTGTCTTGGATCTCTTGGGGTGTATCGAACAACGCGCGATTGACATCATCACCGATTACCTACGCGTCGTCAATTCGAAAGAAGCCGCGGGCATCATTGCCCAAGCGAACAATGCGAACCAAAACAGCAACAACAATGCGACGAGTAATGCGGCGTTGTCGGCAGCCGCTGCCGCTGCTGCCAAGGCCTCGATCATGTTGAATTCCGGCAATCGGTCGCCTACCCCGGGACCAGCCACCCCGATGATCTTTGGTGCCACGGCGAAACGGGAAGCGGCCTTTGACGTGGACGAGATCTCGGACGACGAATTTTTGGCGAATTTGGAAGCGATGGTGGCGGGGGAACGTGAACCGAGCGCCTTGCACACGCGATTCGAGCGGGAGCCCAGCAACACCAACAACAACAACAGCAGCAGCAACAACAATAACAACAACACGAATAGCAACAACAACAAGGACAAAGACAAGGACAAAGACAAGGACAAAGACGACGAACGTATCATGGACGTGAGCAGCTTTCGTCATCGATTGGCGAAACGGTTGGCGTCGTCGGCGAGTGCCCCCGGACCGTTGTCGCCCGGTGGTTTCTTGCCGTCTACGAATACCAACAAGGGTCGCAAGTAAAACCCACTAAACTGTCTCTGTCTGTCTGCCTCTGTCTGTGTGTGTGTCTGTCTTGTGGTGCATTTTTGAGTGAGTTAAGACGTGTTAGGCGCAGCTATAACTACAAAATAAAACCGTACTACACTGCCACACCCCCCAATACAAACAGAGGCATACGCTCTTCTATGGTCTACACGACGACAACGGCTGCTCCTGCTCCAGCTGTAACTACTGCTACTACTGCTGTGTGTGTTCTAGGCGTCGTCGTAGGTGTCGTCGACCAACGAGTAGTTGCCGAGACTGGCATCGTAGATTTTCTTCGCCGTCGGTGGACTGGCAGGGAACAAGGCATTCCCACCACCGCTACTGCGTGTATAGGCCACCTGGAATGGATGTGGGGAGGGCTTGGACGGTGTAGGTGCAGTGGCATGGGGCACCACGATCGAGACACCGTCGGAGGGGAAGGCCGAGGCGGCGGCAGTGCCGGCAGAAGAAGGTGGCGGAGGAGGAGGAGGGTAATACTTGGCGGCCTTCGTCGAGGAGAACTGGTACGACAGACGATCGATCATCTCGTCGTAATGATCCAACTCCCCCAAGCCGCTATCCGATGCTCTCGACGACGAGGACGAAGACGACGGCATCGTGCGCTTCTGTTGTTGTTGTTGGGCGACGTACATGTCGTACGTACGAGACGCCAGATCGGCGGCCGTCTCCGGTGATAGGTTGTACTCGTAGGTGGGTGTCTGAAACGCCTCCGCCTCCGCCACCGCCGCCGCCGCCGGTGACGCGCTGCTGGCGGCCTTCGGCGTCGCTGCGTACGGCATGGACGCCGCCTTCACCGGGGATGGTTGTTGTTGTGGCTGTGGTGCTGCAGCAACGGCGGGGGAATTGCGCATGAACAGCCAATCCGAGGTGGACGTACCGTAGAACGGCGTCGTCGGGGCGTGCGCTGTCGCCGCCGCGGCCGCCACCGCCGTGTCCGGCGACGCCCACGCGGAAGACGCGATCGGCGTCGACCAGCGCTCTTCATAGCGCGCCTCGTCCGTCTGATGGGCAGCCATCACATGATCGTAGGCGGTAGAGGTGGCCGGTGGTGCAGGAGGAGGAGGAGGAGGCACCGGTAACGAGGCCAGCATCG
The DNA here is from genome assembly GCA_008000375.1 of Poteriospumella lacustris. Classification (NCBI taxonomy): domain Eukaryota; class Chrysophyceae; order Chromulinales; family Dinobryaceae; genus Poteriospumella; species Poteriospumella lacustris. The sequence goes on along the minus strand of SMOI01000468.1, from coordinate 7,784 downwards.
GTGGTGCCGACAGGACAAACCGCGAGTACGACGCCGCCGTCTGTTGTTGCTGCTGTTGATGCAAGAGCCGCAAGACGTCGTCCATTTTGCTTTGCATCAACGACATTTCACTCTCCAGGTGTTGTTGTTTCACTTCGCTTTGCAGTGTATACGTCATCGTTTGACAGACGAGCGACACGAGATACCGAATGACCGTCTTTTGAGTCAACGCATCGACGTTCAACGTGCCGTGTTCATCGGTGCCCAAGATCAACTGCAATTCCTCCGCGTCCAGAATCGATTTCTTGCCGGCGATTTCTTCGTACATCCGCAATTCTTGTTGCAAATGGTCGATGTTGCGAGCGATGTCCAACAGGTCGTCGTCGCCAATACGATCGGAACGTTCCACGAACTTGGCCGTATGATGTGGCGCTGCTGCGGCTGTCACGGGTGGGGGTGGCGGAACACTTGAGGTGGAATGGGATGCAGGCGTTGAACTGCTGTGGGGCTTCCCAACGCGCTTGTTCACCGGCGAGGCCGAAGAAAGGGCACGTGAGGCGGAGCCCCACGTGGTTGGGCGTGGACTTGGACTTGCTGCAGCAGAGGCGCCGCTTTCTCCGCGATGAGAATGGTGATGGCGATGGCGGTGATGGTCGTGGTCACGAGCTGTTGGTGTTCGCGTACGCTTGGCGGCCATCTTCATCGTTGATGACTTGCGAACGGGCTCGTCGTCGTCGCTGTCGAGATGTGCCATGGAGGCTTCCTCCACCTGCGCAGAGCGGCGCTCGAAAGCGCTCGCTGCGTCCCCATCATCATCATCACGGTCAGAATCAAAGTCGTTGTGGCGGCTCTCATCACTCGAGGCATCGTCGGCGAGGCTTTGTGACTCACGAAGGAGGTCCAACGAGGAGACAGGGCGATCTTGTCGCTGCACGGCAGGCGAAGACGCTTCATGGGTACGACGATGCTCTTCACGGGGAGTCTTTCTAGGTGTTGATTGAGAGGATTCAGATTTGCGTGGGGTGGCCATCGCCGATCGCACAGACGGCGGTTGGTACTCAGGGGCCAAAATGTTGTTCTTCGATACCAAGAGTCGCTTCTTCTTGAGCAGATCGTCTTCTGAAACCTTAAAACGATTGGGATCCGTTAAATAATCATTCCATTCTGGTTTTGGTCTTGATTGGCGCTGGGGGCTGCTCTTTCTCGTGACACCTTTACGCTTTTGGTCAAAGGCAATGCTGGTGAAACTCTTCGATCTCTGCATCGCTTCTCTCGCGGAATGAATCCGTATTCGAATGAGGAACAGTGAGAGGAGGATGAAACTATACTGTGAAAGATCTGGCAGCGTTGTGTGCTTGTTGACCTTTCTCTACGTTCATTCCATTTCAATTTCCACATGGAGCAGCGGCCAAATTCAAATTTCCTCCCGCGCTGCTGCCCCTTCCACGAGTGGTCGCTTTTTGAAACGCTCGAGATGATGACCGAGACGACGATGACGCTGCAACGAGGGGTCAATCGATCGATCGATCGGAAGTGAAATTGGAAATGCGAGTCAAATGTTGACTGCAACACTGTGATAGTCAACCAAATACGGCAGGAAATTGCACAACAGTGTATCCACCTCCATCATCTCGATTCATTTTTTGGATATTAATCGTTTTGGTTGATTGAGATGAGTGGAGTGAAGCGTAGGCGGTCAGATATCGTTGCCGATGATGATAGTGATGAACAAGTGGATGTTGCTGCAAAGCAAGTGAAAGTCAACCTCGAACCGATGTATCTATCCTCCGATTATAAATTTGCTCCGAAGCCTGCCGAGTTGGCCCGCTTTGAAGCTATGCACGAAGAACGCAGGAATGCATGCATCAAGGCTGTTTTCCGGTTCTTCGTCTTCAAAGGTGAGTGCTGTTCGACCTGTTAGTTCGATGAACAAACAATTAATTTTCATCGCTCTGACAGGATCAAGGAAGGAACATATAAATAGAGCCGCCGTTGGCGAAGTTCTCGCGCAAATTGAACCGGAATGCAAAAAGTCTGTTTCGGCCGTCCTTTCTCATGTTCAAGATAGACTGTTGAAGCTAACAGGTTATCTAATCGTTCCTGGCGATGCCATTAAAGGATATAGCAAAGGAAAACGCGATGAACTTTATCTCGTGAACACTCTGCTTTTGGTCTCCCCGTCACTTAGTGAAGCAGATGTGCGAAATGTCAGGGCAGTTCTGCAAAACGGAACCCCCACAACTTCCGTAGCGTTCCAAGGATTCAAGTTCGTTATCTTTCACCTTATCTATTCCGGAAATGGTCACAAAATCACCTTATCCGAAATATCTCGGCAACTGCACAAGCTTGATATCCGATTTCCCAAAACTCTCTCGACCGCTGCCAAGACATCAACAAGTCGTGATTCATTAGCCTCTGTACCGGAATTGGGGCAATCACTTCTCGATATGCTTGAAAGACTGCGTAAGGAAGAATATGTTGTTGTCAGTAAGGATGAAGCTGATTCAGCGGACACGATGCGCAACATCTACGAATGGGGCCCGCGGTTCTACTTGGAGGTATGTTCGATGCTGTCTGTGCTGTTTTCCGACACTTACGACTCGCTTTATATTGACACAGATCGGTGTTCGCAACTTATTGATCTCTTACTACCATATCTTGGGTCAGCCCGTCGATGAAATGGAATTGAAGTTGTTGGAGGAGGTAAGGACATTCAACCGTACAGTCTACGTCACTCTCTTGACTGTTCTATATTTCTCGCAGGCGAATGATGAGAGCGAAGACGACGACGCCGAGAATTGAGTGCATCCATATTCGTTATAATATTGTAAACGTTATCAGCCATGTAAATACCATCGTCGTCACAAGCGACACGTTGTGACTTTGGGTTGTGTTCAGTGTGCGAAAGTGCTGTCCGCTGCTGGGCGGTGGGGCTCACTGCTGGTGGTGAGGGATCTTCTTCCGCCCCTGCTGGTCACTATTGTGTCCCTTCTCCTCGTTTTATTCAAGTTCCTCGTTTCGACTGTGTGACAGCATTCCGCAGTCCTCTTCTGTGTGAATGACAATTCACATGTCTTTGGTGGGCTGTTGTCCTGACGGTTTGTATTTACCTTCGAACGATTCGAAGATACGAGTACTTGCTTGGATTCGATCAATTTGGCGTCATGAGTAAAGACGCAGATTCCACTGTGCCTGAAGTTGAAGAAATAGAGCTTGTTAAAATTGCCGAAGAAGAGGCAAACAGTGCATTTATGGCCCTTAACTCCATTTGCAAAGCGATTCATCGGATGAAAAATCAGCTGGACAGGGTAGCCCACTTGACAGATAACAAAGTAGAATGTGATCATGAGCTCGGAGTTCAGTCGCAGCGCTTGCAGAAAGTTGTCCAACGACTCGATGTCATCTTGGAGAGCGTTGCAAATGATAGTTGCGATGGAAGTACGTAAAACCCTTCTTCTATACCAAGTGTAGTGACTTCCAGCGTGTCTCACGATACTTGTACCTCTTTTCTTATTCTGAATCGGGGTTGTGCTTGCTTGTGAGTGCTTTGCATCTATATGAAAAACGATTCTAAAAGTAATTCAACTGCAATCTCATCAACTGGCTTTAATTGCTTCATGTGCTTTTGTTGCGAGTCGATTCTTCTGTTACCATAAGGAATGAGTTGAAAAAATGCGGATAGTTAAAGTGTACCAATGAGCACACTATCATTTACAATGAACCGAACTGATGCTTTACTCGCTTCATTTGCTTCTTTGATAGATCAAATATTCAATATTGGTTGGGATGGCTTCAAGCATACTGGGACATAACAAAAGAGATTCAAAATCTAGCTACCACAAAGAAATCTCGCGTCGGAAAATGAAAAACAATCAATTTGGGAAGGGGGTGTCCATCACTACTTCAATATATCTATGTACAGGGAGAACTGCTGCAGTGGCGTATGTAGCGGTTGCGTAGCAATCGATTACTCATCGACCACCATCTTGGCACGCACTGTGTACGCCAGAGCAATGGCCATCAAGCCCCCAGTGATAAAGACAATTCGCCCATCGATCGGCAATATTTTGGGTTGCGAATGATGAGTGTCGCCGTGATACGTCGTGGACAGGGCAAAGGCATACACAGTCGAGCCAACAATTGGACCCAATCCATTGCCCACTGACCCTGCCGTCATGATCAAACCATTCATGGTGCCACGCATCGATTGGTCAACAGATCCATTCACAACCATCGCCAACGTGGAAAATGCAGCAGTTGCTGGTATACGATAGCACAACCAACAACCAACGATCGCCAAACGCAATATGGCGTTCGATTTGGTGTGCAAATGACTTCCTTCCGTCGCACGCAACCCACGTAACGCCGCATCACTTAGCAAGGGCAGAATGATCATGAAGGTAGCGGAACATAGCAGCAAATGGAAATACGTTCGGACTGCACCGGTGTTGAAGAACTTGTTGATCATCCACTCGTACGCAAACAACTGGAACACCACCAATCCTAAGCCGATCGAGGCCAAGGTTTCACCAACTTCTGCCGATTCCCATCCCAACCCACCATTGCTCACCGATGTCACACACCACAAGGGGAAGGTTTCATCGATGTACATGATGAGAAAGCAGTATGACATGTACACCACAAACAAAAACTGAATTTGCGTGCTTTGGAGGATTTCCATCATCGTCGCTGGTAACTTGGGCTTCGTTGTCGCTGTATCCTCCGTGTCACTGATCGAGGAGGATACCTCTGCACCGGCTTCCATTAACTCTGGTGAATCCCCCTTCGGAAAGAAGTTTTCATCACCATCATCACCATCACCATCATCGCCATCGGTCAATGCTGCGGTAGTGTGCATCGGCGATCGTTCGTGTGACACCGCCGGGAGTTGTGTCAGTTCCAGTCCCGTTTCTTCGTCGACCGGGGAATCTTTTGATTCTTCATCGTCGGTTACAGGAGACGACGACGACGACGAAGATAAAGATGAAGATGGTGCCATGGCCACCAGTAATGCACTCTTGGAAATGGTCAAATCCAATCGCCGTTGGTTCCAGCCAAAGGATCCCAAAAACTCCTGTTGATCTTTACGGAACGCCTCGTCTTCCTCGGTGTCTGTGTCCTCGGACGTCACCGATTTACCGCTGCCGGAATGAGTACTTTGATCAGTCAATTTCTCGTACCGTTGTGTTGCTGCTGATGGTGATGCTGATAATGATGATGGTGCATTGGAGACTCTCGTTTTCAGCGTCTCCGGGACAAACAAAAACACGCCCACCGCGGCCAGCGCGGCGAAGAACGCACAGGTCAACGACGGCAGCAGATATGGATACCTTCCCCACAATCCATCTTCAGTAAAGATACCAGGGTATTGTATCGCCGGCCGGGAAAGCAATCCTCCAATCGCTGGACCTACAATCAACCCCAACCCCCAAACGCCATTGATGAAACCAAACGCGCGTACTTCATGTTCCTTGCAGAGGACCATCTCGGTGACGACGGTTTTACAGACACCCATAAACCCATTCCCCAGACCAATCATAAAGCGTAAGAACACAGCCATGGTAAACGAGGTAGAAAACCCAAAGAGTGTTCCCAATACGGCCACATTCACCATCGAAATGAACAAACACATCTTGCGGCCATATCGATCGGCGGCCATACCCCAAGGCACACCAGCAACGGTTCTACCCATCATGAACATTCCCGTAATCCAGCCGGCTGTATACCCGGCCTCGTCCAGATTGTCGGTCATTTTGAAGTCCACCACCATGAAGGCGACATACGGCAGTGGGGAGGTGAACACAATCGAATGGGCCAGCATCCCCAAACACAGAAAGGACATGCCCATCCACGGAAAGGGAGGTTCCTCCTTTCTGGGCACCACTTCGCTCATTGCAAGCAGTCTTTCGAAGGATTCCTATGTGACACACTAACTAGACTCTCCTAATTGACCGTCGCTTATCCTAACGAATGCAACCAACCAACCAATCAATCAACCAATCACCAAGGAACCCACACTCGCAGACACTGGCGGATCACACTGGCAAAATCAAAAAAAACGTTGTATATTGAAAGTGATGATATGTTTCCCGACCAATGTTCAATCGCAATCTCTCTGTGCACTGTAGTTATGTAGACCGTAGATGGTGTAGAAGAGAACAGGTGGCAGAAGAAGCGCCCACCGAAGAGAAGTGCAGCAGACACGATGACGACGATGATGACGGCTGGTGCTGGTATCGGCTACAGTATGTATACAGTAGTCTACAGAATGTATTGTGTAGGTAGTAAAAAAAAAACCTGCCAACTCTTGTCGATATCATGGGTATCTACATATCTCTATTCTAACCACCCGGTGCGTTTCTTGTTTTTGTTCGCCGCGTGTTTCAAATCACATTTAAAAAACAGTCGCTGCCTGTCACAACGACGTACATGGTACACGGTACGCAATAACGACAATAACGACGTTTACTCAACCCCGGAGTGTTCATGAACATCAATAATTTACAGAAAAACGGTCTTTGTGAGGTATGCATGCATGCACGCATGTATGCATGCATGCACGCATGTATGCATGCATGTGTGTAAAACCGCCAACGATATACCATAAAGTGCGGGTGAAAAGAGTCACAGAGAGAGAAAGACATGTACAGTACGACAAAACGCGCCGCCCGCTACCATTACCGCTACCATTACCGCTACCGTTACCGTTACCGTTACCGCTACCATTACCGCTACCGTTACCGTTACCGTTACCGTTACCGTTACCGTTACCGTTACCGTTACCGTTACCGTTACCGTTACCGTTACCGTTACCGTTACCGTTACCGTTACCGTATCGCTCATTTTCGTTTTTGTGGCTGCGCCCTCCGTCGTGACGAATCTTGGCTTCCATGCGGTGGTGGTGGTTGCTGTTGTTGTGTATACGGCAGGAGCGGTGGATACTGAGCCACGGCCGCGGCGTCCAGCTGGTCCATGTAGGCGAGGTACCCCGGAACGGACGAGGTGGTGGACGTGTCGGAGAAAAAGAACTCGCCGTGGCGGCGGCCACCGTCGTCCGCATCGTCGAACATGTAACCCCCATGCGCTGCTGCTGCTGCTGCTGTTGTTGTTGTTGTTGCCGTGGCGGCGGCGGCGGCGGCGGCGGATCCAGGGCGTGCACCGAGGGTACTGCCCAGGACACCGTCGTTGACGCGTGGGACCCACCGATGCGCCTGCAGATACGCCGCAGAGTTGGCGTCCGTACGTGCACGGAACTGCTGCGTCGACGACGAGGCGGCGGCGGCGGCAGCGCCGGTGGTGGTCGGCAGCGGCAGCGCGGTCGTGGACTGTGCACGGGGCATTTGCTTCAGTTTGCTGAACTTGGTGGGCCCCGTCTGGGTAGGCGGCGTCCCCGTCGCCGGAGGCGGAGGGGATACCGCGCGAGGGCCTTGTCCAGGCAATGCCGTTGCCGCCAGCTCTGCGGCGTCGAAGCTGTGGGGATCGACGTGGTTGCCCATGGCGAAGGCACTGACGACGACGTCGTCTGCGGCGGCGGCTGTACGAGGCCCCATCCCCAGTGCTTTCATCGACTGCGAACCGTTGCTCGTTAACCGGGCCACCTTTTGTTGGACAGCGGTCGCGGCTGCGCTTCGTGGTCTGGCTCCTGCTGCTGCTCCTGTTATTGTTGCTGCTGGTGCTGCGGCTGTACCAGCGGTTGTCGCGGAGGAGGCAGTCGCACTCGTCGTCGACGGACGCCCCGCCGATGACCCCGCCGTCGATGGTCGCAGCAGCAGCTGTTTGGCGTACTTCAACAGGTGGCGGTTGTG
>SMOI01000467.1:1116-22659 GCA_008000375.1 Poteriospumella lacustris | reverse complement strand
CGGTTTGGATAAAAAACGGAACTTTGTATGAGTTTCGGTTTATACGAGTTATTTTTTGGATGAGTTACCCCCCTGCCCCCAGATCGAAGTCTGGAACGACTGGGAATAGGATCTAGGACGACGCAGGGTGAGTGGCGGACACATCGCTTCCCCGAAGTATCTCAAGAAATCGTGGACTTTTCCGACTGATCCTGAACGTCAACAAGTGCCAGGTCTTGTACTCGCGTCATCCCCCTGAGGTGGAACCCTAGACGCTGCCATACAGAATGGAACGGACCGACAAGATGCTTCACAATATGCAACTGCCGCTACGCGCGCACGCGTACGCAAACATGATCGGGTTTCTCACATGCGGTGCGTGGACGATGCGGTCGTTGCCTCTGCTCTGATGACGTCCTGAGGGTCACATCGGTCGTTGGCCCTCTTTGCTGATCGTTCACGTCTTCCTTCGACAGTGAACGCTTCGTCCACGGACTTTCGAGTCGGTTGAATCAGTTCTAATCTGGGAAATATAGAGCACCACGCACCCATCGCACACACAGATCAACAATTTCGACCATCTGTCTGTTTGAACGGACTCGTGTGTATTCGGGCTGCTGGCATCTTCCCTTGCTGCCTCTCGAATCCGTCTGTTTTGCTTGTCTTGAAAACCGTTTGTCGAAGAGCGCGGACCGCTCGCGGTTGGAATTCTTCGAACCGTCTTCGAACGAAAATACTCTCGTGGTTTCCTTGGAGTACAGGTGAAATCTCTTTTCTCGGGTAGATGTACTTTGCTTGTCGTCCTATTCGTAGGATCATCAACGTCGATGTTGACGTTGACACCAAGCTGCCGAAAAACCCATTGATCAGCTCGATGGTTGATACTTTACTAAGACCACCAATTCGATCAGGCAACGCATAAGTGTATTCCGCATATGTGAATTGGGTGGTATTGATTACTCTTAGTTCCCCTTCAAAGTCTGCAATGATCGATACCATAAATGAGCGCATAAATAGAAAATAGCAAGCTGGATCAGACATGCAGTTCACCATAAAAATCATATATTTCTTCTTTTGAATTTGCTTGACATCAACAGCTTTGCATGTTAACGGCAGGTTCTCGATGTATCTTTTGTGGATCTGCACCCATGCAGCATTCTTGATACTTTTATCAACTGTATGGAGGCCCGCCTCCTTGAGGACACGAATTGTCATTCATTTCGTCAGTCCAGTTGACCATCTTTGAGAGTTTTCCAAATACGCCAGGTGTATCCGATTGGAAATTGGACCCAAGACATGATTTTTACTTTCCCGTTAAAGCCGTCTAGCGACCCCGCGCAGAACGCTTCTCGCGCATAAACCGTTTCACGAAACGAGCCGCTTTTCGAACTCCCCACTCAAAAAGCTGAAAATAGCTTCTTGAAACGCACAGAACGTACCCTAAGGGTCCTCGTGCGTAGCTCTGGTAAACAAATCAAATCAAATCATTTGAACCCATATCTTTCCGACATAGAGTATAAAGCAGGATTCCAAAGCGTTCAGTGGCCGCCGATTTGGACCACGGATGGCCCTTCCAACAAGCGAGCTGCTTTTGCACAGCGCTCGCGCACATTGCCATGTTGGTCAATCATCACGTATCTCATCTAGGAATTAGCAACAATCTACAAAAGACCTTAAATGCAACACGAAGGTATACTTTGGTTGAGATTTTAATTCGTCTTCGTCGAGAAATAAAAGGGTCTTCTCTCCTATCACAGACCAACGAACCAACGACGTGCGGTTTGCACGTTTTCGCACAATTGGGCGTTTCGCACAATTTGTGTGAGATGAGAATTGCAGCGGACGCCAAGACGGTAAAGACTTAAAAGCAAAACCCGTTTGGATCGACTTGCTTTGGGTCTCAAGGAAGGGGTTCTTCCTTGTGTTTTTGTGGGTTCCGATGAGTTTGGTATGCTATCCTTTCCAACGAACGATCATAAGCGGGCTGAAAGAGGTACGAGTCGCGTTATCGACGAGTTTCGTGACGAAAAGAGAAAGTATACGGCCAATATACCCCATGCAGCCTCCGGTACGATTGTTGAGTTCCAAGCCGTGTACGGTTGGAAAACCGTAATGTTTCTTCCATATCTTGTTTCCGCTACACATGCGGCCGCTGCCGTTTCACGACGCGCTGGAGTTTCACGACAATGCTGCCGCTGGGCTCGATGTAGTCATTGTACGACGCGTCCTTCCGAAGGCGCATGTGCACCGCCAACCCGGTCTCTGCCATGTGGTCGTAAAGGAACGCGTCCCCAATGTCGGTGGCACATACGTGTCGGTGTTCCTGGTGTGGCGGCGACGATGAGCACGGACGACGTTGCGGCTGTCGTCCGTGCTTATCGTCGATCGTCGTACAACAATTTGTGCTGCTGGTCGTTTTGTGAAGTTATTACTTCCAGCAGCGTTTTCGTGCACGAGAGGTTCACCCTGGGGAACCCTGTGTGCTTGGACATCTTCCGGGTCTTCACGATTAATTCTGTTGGTACACAAAGGTAAGATCTTCGACTTTAGGTTGAATTAATCTGATCTCATCAGATTACAGGCTATTCCATGGTGGCTATCGTTGTCTGCTTGCCGCAACCACTCGTTGAACGAGTGGCTGTCCATCGCCAGCCCGAGCTTGGACGCTCTCGCTCTTACTGGCTTGTTCCAACAGTTGCTAGTTGCGCTCGCGGAAGTTGTTGACAGAGGCTACGATTGCACATTTTTGAGCCTCCGTCAGTCTTTTCTTGCGCATTGACTCTCCTTCTTCCGGATTGTTGAACATCGGGCCAAGTCCGGTCGAAAAGCATCCCATTTTGAACAAGAGCGCTCAGGGTCAGTCCGCGCACACACTTTTCAATCGAAAAGTCGGGTCGAAATCGAAACGTCTGTAGGCCGTAGTAAAAACGTCACCGACTTTTCGACCCGAGAGACCCGCCGGGTCGAAAAGGCGATTGTAAAATCGATTGAAATTTGAAAAAGTCACCTTCATGTAGATTTGTTAGCGCAATTCACCGCAGAGCACCGCAGAGATACTGGATTCCGAGGGTACCTCAGATATATTGAAATTCTCAGTTCGGAGAAATGTATTAAAAATGGGGCGAAACTGAAAAAGTTGCAAGGTGGATTCAAGAGAACTTTGAACTCAATTCCCAGAATAGTCAACATATTGTTCTAATCTTATGCTGAGCAGTTGCGACTTAGTGAAGGAGGACGTATTGAGTTACGATCTCGAAACGTACGTAGATCAATATGAGTTGATACACAACGATATTATCAACATATACACACAATATGATCTTGTGGCGTCCATTTGTCTGCATGTACAGACATTCATCTGTCGGGCTCTTCATAAGCCTTTATCTTCGATACTGACTGAACGAGTCCAAATCATTTTTGTTTTTCTTTTGTTTGATAATTGAATTTAATTTCAAAAAAGTGGTGGATGACGATGTCACCTCTCTTCACCGCATCAATGAGATTGGTGTGCTTACCATATAGATGTTTGCTGTTCTTAAACGATAGTTGGCCAGAGGACATCACCAATGTGCTCATCTTTTCCTGGTAACCTTAAATCTCGCGTGGCGATGCAAATAAAGAAAGAGAGTCAAAGCAGCGAGGAACGAAAGGTATGAGAGACTAAACAGAGTAACAGTAATGGTGGCGACATCTGCAGCAGGTGACGAGGTACCATTGGCTCTGGTGAAAGAATGATTGTATATTAATAGTCACCGGGGTGGACCGTAGCACCATAACTCCTTTGATTGTGGAAGATTTGTGATGACGAATGCGATGTTCCTGGTTGATGATCTTCCTCTCGACTATCCCAACGATACACTCGGCATGGCGACCCAGCGTTTTTTGTTTTCGTGTTAAAAATGATCAAATGTGTTCATTTTTAATTTGGTACTCAGAACTGACAAACTTGTTTCTGTCTCAACTACTCGTCAACGATTGTGTTACGTATGGTGTCCTGTTCCAGTGGAAATTCGCAACGTCGTCGTCATCTTGCACTGTCGCTGCCAACTCTAAAACGCTCGCTCTAAATTTAACGTCAGTTCGTATTCGACACTATACATAGGGTTACTGTCACCCTTGATTTTACTGTAAGTGCCTGTTTCTGCAAGGTGGTGACAGTAAAACCGAGCCGAAGCCAAGGAAACAAAATAGCCCGTGCGCTCTTGCCAAATCTGTCCCATTTTGTTTAACTGTGTGTCATTCATGTCGCACCAGATCATGTTTGGACGAGCACAGGTTTGATCTTCGAAAGGTCATCATCTGTAGACCTTTTGGGTTTTGCCCTAACGGCACTCGTATCGTTGATTTCTTCCACGATAAGAGATCCGATCAAACAGTTCTTGGGAAGCGGATTTCTTTCAACCAGAAGTTCAGCATATTCAGTAAATCTGTGGTCCAACGAAAGGCGTTGGTCGTGACACCCTCGATTTCGCTGACAATTTCTTTAAGGGAACGAGACATGGCTTAAAGAATGATTTGTGAGCAAAGCCCACGATTCAGGTTGTTTCATTACCAAGGGAACACCTTTTCAATATGGAAAATGTCTATAACGAGTGCGGCTGCACATTCCATGCGGTTTCTTGTTGATGAGAACTTGCTACTGTTGGTTATATTTTGTCGATGCTGCAACTAATTATTTAAAGTGATTGCAAATTGTTCGATCACTGCAAGTGTGCGCGTGACCTGATGCCTCTGCGTATTACATATCAAGTACCGTACGAAGACACTTCATAGGCGGCACAACTTGAAACTCCAGGCCCTCATTGACAGTGTCAAATACGTCTTCTTTGTAAAACCTACCATAATCACTACCATGCTCTTAAACGTTTGCTATCCCGGTGTATCAAGAAACGCTTGGATCTATCTATGAAAAGAGTGCTTATCGATTGGCCAATAGCCAAGTTGTTCTCGTCTATCACAGACCTTCCTTGCAAGATTCATATCACGTTTTACGTTTTCTTCCTTACTCAGAACTAAACAATTTCATTGATGGATTATGATAGAGCGTGGGGCTTTGTACATCGACCCGGAAACTGGCATGCCCGCACGGGATCTGGTGCAATTCTTCCGACGACGCAGGGGCGCCCCAGACCGAATGGGCCTTGTGGCATACATGGATGACTGCAACGTCTTCCTGCCACGGGACCGTCTGCATGAGGTATCGCAAACGATTGTCGAAGTCTTTAAGCACTCGGGCCTGCTGCTGAATGTCCAGAAGTAATCTCGACCCCAAATCTCGCACTTCCACAATTTCGCGTGCGTGATTGCTGAAACTGTCGATGTGCTTCGTTTGCAGGTTTCGAGTTTGACCTCTTTTTCTGTATCCATTACATATCTGAACCTATCGAGCGGGAATATCTACGATTCAATAGCCCAATGCTATTGAATGATTCAGAATGATTTCGCATTCATGTTCAGATTCCGGAATGAACACATGACCTGTCTTAGGACACCTACTGAGTTCTGTCTCCTGGGTCAACGGCCAAGAAGGATGGCTTATTTTCTTGAATTTCATGGCATATCCAGTGAGATTGAAAGACAAAGAAATGTTGTTTGGCTGGGATATGAGTCGTCTCTCAAGACTTTATCGATGGGTATGCAATTTTATTTATGTGATGCATCGACATCGAATCGAAAATTATTGGCATTGGCACGTGAGGTACTGGCAACAGTCCAAAGAGGCCCTTCAACATAACATAACTGAGTAAGTTATAATACAATTATTCCAACAAGACAATTATCCCCTGAAATACGTTGGAGACGAGCAGCTCGGTTCACCCGTTTGTGTTGGGAATAAGTCTTAACACTACTGGGAAGCTCCCTTATCGGGACGTCCCCCCATTGCTCTGCACTACCTGCATTTGTAACCTAACCTATCTGTCACTTGTATCGATTGCTTCGGCCCCTATAAACCATACGTTGTGCGAATCACAATAGTTTTCCATTTTAGGTCGTGGAATGGACAATGGATATTGGAGATTGGAGAATTTGCATGGACAGGAGTTTGCATGCGCGCGTAGCGCGCGCCCACATCGCTCGTGTCTCGATTGCTTCGGCCCCTTCCAACGTTACGTTTATCTTGGGAATTGGCTGGAGTTGTCGACGGGTTCCTACGAGTACTCCAATTGCGGACCTGATAGACTGATAGAGATATGGCGTACGATTCATGTTCATCATCACCATTATCAGGAATCATTTCTTGTGCCTCAGGCTTCAGGCCTGAGGCACGAAACTGAGTAAGTTATAATACAATTATTCCAACAAGACAATTATCCCCTGAAATATGTTGGAGACGAACAGCTTATGGTCGGCGAAGAGCAGCTCGGTTCACCCGAAATCCACTGATCCGTTGGAGCAAACTATTCGCAGCGGCGAAGAATTTCCCCAACTGATGGACGAGCCAAGCCCCGAGAATGCCCCAGCAGTGCTCTATCATCAGTTGGAGCAAGCCCCACAGCAGTTCGTGTCGCGGAATGAGTTCGACCATTTGTCGAGTTTTGTCAACTCGATGGACATCAGGTTGACAGCGGGATTGACCCGTGTCAACAATGCCGTTGCAAGTCTTCGCGGACTTTCAAAAAGTCGATGAGAACTTTCGATAAATCGTGACCCTGCTTCGCGCTATGTAGCTGTAGGCAACGCCTGGCGTCTGATTGGACGCGCAGGCAAGCTCGATACCCAGTAGGTAGACCAGCGAGTATTTAGACGGTAAGCTTGAACGTCTATTTAGAACTGATGTTACAGGGCTATCTAAGCTATAACGATAGGTAGACCGGGAACCGTAGGCCGGACATCCTTGTGTGGATGGGCCTACTATGAGCCAGATGCCCCAAGTTGTGGGGGCAAGGGGGCCGACGGCGTCAATGCCCCTTTCTTCTGAGGAAGGATGACGGGGAAAAAGGAGAGAAAAGCAGAAGAAAATAGAACAGAGAAGAGAAACGAAGAGAAAGCGAGAAAAGGTAAGAATGAGGATGACTGTGGAGAAACCGGAATGTCAAGAGCGGATTCTGCGAATTAGAAAACATGAGTGCAGGAATACAAAGACGTTTGGAACGCAAAATGCGATATGAACCCTTCCCATGGTTTGGACAGAGTGCGAGCGTATGATAATAGTTGTCACTGTCAAGCCGGTTTGATACGCCAAGCCGGTTTCCCCCATACCAATGGGAGCGGCCGCCGCGCAAACAGAGGTTTGCGAAAAGCTTCAGCCGGAACGTTGGGTGGCACGACAAGCTGATCGATGACGATTGGCTGGCCCATTTGATCCGATTTTAGAGTATTGGTTGCGAAGTCGACCAGAGTTCTTCAAAATACTTTAATTTTCAATTCCTATGGATGTGCAGCTTTGCTCACATTTTCCGTCATATCGAGTTTTAAAATAGCCACGGAGTCAATTTTCATTTGGTGTAATTTTCCAGTAGAACTAATAACCTTTGGTATGCGTCAAAATGGCGAGCGTTAAAATGTCGCGAACGGCTGGGTTCGAGTGCGCGCTTAGCCCCGAGCAGCTTACTTATGTGTACTTTGTTCATCACGTTACCTACTCACTTCAGGTATGTACGAATAATAAGTTTGCGTATGCGCGAAGCGCGCCCACGGGAGGGGAGGAGAACACGACGTTTGTGTTGGGAATAAGTCTTAACACTACTGGGAAGCTCCCTTATCGGGACGTCCCCCCATTGCTCTGCACTACCTGCATTTGTAACCTAACCTATCTGTCACTTGTATCGATTGCTTCGGCCCCTATAAACCATACGTTGTGCGAATCACAATAGTTTTCCATTTTAGGTCGTGGAATGGACAATGGATATTGGAGATTGGAGAATTTGCATGGACAGGAGTTTGCATGCGCGCGTAGCGCGCGCCCACATCGCTCGTGTCTCGATTGCTTCGGCCCCTTCCAACGTTACGTTTATCTTGGGAATTGGCTGGAGTTGTCGACGGGTTCCTACGAGTACTCCAATTGCGGACCTGATAGACTGATAGAGATATGGCGTACGATTCATGTTCATCATCACCATTATCAGGAATCATTTCTTGTGCCTCAGGCTTCAATCGGATACTACCCAAGGGGGCCGCCGGACTTGGCCCAAATGAATCTCACCCAAACGCACCGTAACTCGCCCAAACCGAATCTCACACAAACCGAATCTCACACAAACCGAATCTCACCCAAACCGAATCTCGCCCAAACCGACTTTCGCCCAAACCGACTTTCGCCCAAAGTGGGGCCTTTCGAAACTCGCCCAAACCGAATCTCAACCACATCGAAATTCACCTGAAGAACGTTTAAAAGGTTATAAGTCGCTTTTACAGTATGTGTGTCCGTAATATGCATGATCACCAGAAGGAACTGGGAGTTTACAGCTCGTTGTTGAAACAATTATTGTTCGTGATGTTGATTAGAAAACGAGAATTGTGAGATACACGTACAGTAGTTGTGGGCAAGATTCGGTGTGGGCGAGTTTCGGTTTGGGCGAGTTTGATTTGGGCGTTGGTCGGTTTGGGCGTTGGTCGGTTTGGGCGAGAAACGGTTTGGGCGAAATCCGACATATTGGGCGAGTTTCGGTTTGGGCGAGTTTCATTTGGGCGAATAACCCCCATGCCTACCCAAGTTGCATTCCATAAACCAATCAGTGTGTAGATACTTTGTTGTCTTGTCAAGGTCCGTCAACAGCTCGGAATAGTTCTAGTTGCGCGAGGTCATCATCATTTGACTATGGAATACTATCAGTTGGGAATACAGCAATGATGCCAACGTAGTGAACAGACGTCGGATCACACGTCCAGCCGTCGAACCAATTGCGAACTTATCTGGCAACTCCGACATCGTATAAAATTGCACTCGTCGATTCCATCGTTGCTACCATTGTCGTTCTAGAAATTGCAGGGAATTTCACCGCTTGACGAAAACCTTCCTCATCCACCACTGAGAATCGTAACCGCCCCCGATGACAAACGGAAGCCATTGATAGCGTTTCTGTGTTTCGGTGGAATATCCAAATCGCCAAAATGATGGTTGAGGGCTGGGGGGGAGTGATATCTGACTGTCCAGGCGTTCTTTGACTGGATAGTTCTTTGTCGTTCAACGCTTCCACAACAAACTCTCGATAATGGTGGCTGTGGTGATTGTACTGTATGTGATTCATTCTATGAAAGGAGCACAGCATGGTGAGGGTTACAAAGTGTTTGACACTCAATTTGTCAAAGTGATTGTCCAACTGACAAATTTGTACGACCTTTTCCAGCAACAATCAAACGACGTACAACGTTGTGAGCGCGAAAGACTTGGTTAATTTAGCAGCCTTGTCTCGGACAATATGGACAGAGCAACTTTTGCAAAGTCTCTATGAGACTCCACATCGTCAATGGCATAATGATAAGAGAAAACAACTGAGCGGGGTAGACACGGTGACCACCACAGCGGTTTCACAATTCTGATCAGCGATTGCGTGGTATAACTGCGGTTATACCACGGCTGTGAGTGGTATAACCACGGTTATACCACGGATAGGAGTGGTATAACCACGGTTATACCACGGCAAAACCAGTGAAGTAGCCAATGTGGAAGCGTTCGTAAAATAGCTAAATTAATTGCAATTACAGCGAATGACAATTTCGTCGCCCAATTACAAATCGCAATCAAAATTTGATTGCGATTTGTAATGCAATTAAACACAACAGTTGGCATGAGAGCAGTTGGCACTGATGGTATCGGTGCCACGTCTTGGGGTGCTTAACCAGCAACAAACCTGGATGATTCTTTACTGGACCATGACTGTTGACTCTTCAACCGGAAATGCGCGCGCTCTGCCGCTTGCATGCACGAAAGTACCATCATCAATGTCGTCGTCGACGTCGATCGTACGCGTTTCGCGTCCTATGCTACACATACTTTATCATATCAATAACATCAAGTTCATTACAACAAAATAGCCATACGGTTCATACCTTGTAATCACTTCGCTCACCAACGTCATACCGACGCAACGGCAAATTTGCCGACGGCCATCGTTGTACTGTTGCGATGTTTTTGAGACAACAAACATAGGTCTGGCGAAGATATTTCTTCCGACATGGTAATCGATTGTGAAAAGTAACGAGCTTTCCAATCGCTAATGCAGTCCAATTCAAAAACCCGAGGATGATCGAAAGGGTACCTTTTCGTCCCTTCTCCCCAAATGTTGTCCCTCCCCTGTTTCGTTTACGCCCGTAATCAAATTAACCCTAAAGAAGGGATTGTATTACAAATTTCGATAATATGTACCTCTATATTAAACCCTCCGGTTCACCCTCTTCGCTTCCTCGTTGTTTTCCTGAGTTTTTCAATTGCGACCACTCACTGTCTCTCGGTGGTAACCTCGGTGTGTCTGCGACACGACCTCGGTTACACCTCGAGACATCTCGTTGGTCGATTGGAAAACTATGAAGGAAAGTTTGAAAGCGTCGAAGAAACAAATCTGGCGGAAGCAACTTACTATGGAACGCCAAACGCGACATAAAACAACATTTTTGTTTTTGGGGTAGTCTGGGAAAATAAATATGTTTTCTCGGGCGTGCGTCTTTGAAATATTATTTTTGTGGGCGGTATATATTTGATCCCTTTCGAGTCAAGCGGTAAGTCAAATTTGACAAATGCCGATGGTTTGGAAATGCGACGCCAACGATGTAGTTCTCTAGATCTACTCCACTATTTCTTTGCGAAAAGAACTCAGTGCCACACGGCAACATGATTGGCGGCCGTCGTCTCGGTGTTCCAGCAGCGTCAGCTGCTCCTGCTGGTAGTGGAAGTGGGCAAGCTTCAAAATGTTCGGCAATGAACAAGGGAGTTCTTGAAAACCACCAAGCAATTTCTGCCGAAAACATTGGTGGAAACGACAAGACGACCAGGAAGACGAAGCCTAAAGAGAAGTTTTTCATCGTTGCGTTGTTGCGGACACTCATCCGAAACAATTGGTGAAAGTTATGAAAGAACGCATCGATAGAGTGGTTCCGTTTCTCTTCCAAGGGTGTACCTTCAGAGACTAATGGTGAGATGGAACATAATAGTCTTGGGAATGTTTTGAAGGCGGGAATCCACACATTACACAAGATGAATGGTTGCTACGGTGACACTCAATTGGCCATTGTGCAACGAAGTCACATCGCCAAACATCTAGTGGTTATCCCAAAAGTATGTCTCATCGAACCTATTTAGCATCCGATGAATCAATCATTCATGGTTTTCGATTATAGAGAGAATTTGATTATTTTTATGCGCCTTCGGTCATTTCAGTTGTAATGAACTAACTTGTGGTTTCTATCAGCGTGTCATAAATGCATAGGTCCCTGAACTGCGTACTCGCGTCGAATCAAACGACGGTACTGTCTTTCCGCGACGATGGATCACGAAGATTGACGCGAAGGATCGTGAATATCTTGGCGTCGAATGCGACCTCCAAAGGAGGCTTCACACAGTGACCATACAATTCGTTCGCCTCGATGATGCATGGTAGAATCAGAGATTCTACCTTTTCGCCCAGTTGGTATTCGGTGATATTGTCAACAGGATCTACAACGTGGACCTGTTTTGCCAACGCTCCAACCATTTCAAATTCACTCGTTCCAATGCCGCAATTTTCTTCCATTGCATTTGCGACATTGCATTTGCGACATTGCATTTGCGACAGGTATGCGGTAACCTTTTGATGCAATTCGTCACTGTCTTCAGCGCTAATATACACACTCATCGCAATAGAAGTATATTTGTTTGATCATTTACAAACCATCGGCGCTGCCATTTGCTTCCGATTCAAATCGGACTGAAGTTTCAAGTCCTCAATCAGTGAGAAAACAAATTATTTTCCCACATGGAAAATAGAAACTCCCAGACTCCCAGACTCCCCAAAACAAAAATGTGGTTTTATGTTGCGTTTGGCGTTCCATACTTGTCGTACGATCGAGCATCGAAATAAATACTGCGAATGCCGTTAATATCAGTTGATGCTGGATCGTGAATGATATCCCACAACGCAGTAACTTTACCGTCCCGTAGTCCATGTTTTGATTAACAGATATGAAATCTGGGGCGGAACATATGCGGCTGACTGAATCATGTACAGCAAAACGAAGTCCAAAGGAGGAACACACGGCTGCAAACATCGCTTCTGGAACTTGAATGCTTCGTTGAAAAACGTCCTAAGGGAGATTACTTTTTGTTGTCGTCGTAGGACACCAACATGCTCGCGTGTTCGCGGCGACCTTCGTCCTGCTCTTGACGTGTGACTTGGGAAAAGCGAACCTGATAGTAAGGGTGCCCTAACGACAGACACAAAACTATTACATGTTAAGTTCCAAAAGCACAATGCTATGAACACCTTCGTCCTTCGTGGTGTATCCAAGCGTTGCAATGAAAGTTTGTCGTGCCGCGAATCCTTTCAATTGAATCTTGTATCCAGTGAGATTGTGGACCACCGCTTTCAGCTCATCGCGAAGCAGCTTTGTTAGTTCCCTTACTCTCAAGCGGTCTTTTGGAAGCCGCATTGAAAATGAAGCTTGCAAATGCAAATTATGCGCACGGTGGCCCACGTCGGTAGACACTCCTCCTTTGATTGCGTACTTCACGATGAAGTCATGTACGACATCAAGCAATACAAGCGGAACATCCGCCTTAGTTTTGGCAACTGTCAAAGAGAAATCGTTGAGAGGATATGTCAAATCTCCGGGCTTTTTAACTTTTGCCGGTGCCGTTGCGGAGCATTTCCAGGGCCATTGATTTGATACTCGCAATTTCCGCGACATTTGTATCCGTAGCCTTCGGTGAAACTCCCCACAAGACGATTGCAATTGGTGAGCTTGCTTGGCTCTAGCTTTGCTTAACCAGGAGTGAAACGTCAAAGAATTTGAGGTTTTTATACCAGTTTGTGGATCAAAGCTTGCTAGCGGAGGACACGGTCCAAGGGTAGTGGCAATGACACTGGTTTCGGTGCTCGTAACCATGACCGTGGTGGGCGCTCCTGAGTCAGCCACGTGGGCTCTGGGTTGGGGGATTTGGAGCATTCTGAGTGCTGGATTAGAGGAGATCATCTTGGTTAGGTTGCTGGGTTGATAGGGTTGGGTAATCTAATTCCCTTAGGGGAACAGTAGTACTACTGTGACCCCTACAGGGTCAGGACGCTTTTATTGAATGTCGCACCCCCAGATGTCGTGTCGCCTTTGGGAATCTAGGTTTGCACTGGACATATTGTGTATTAGTTCTTGCACCGTATGGATGGAAGAATGCAATGAACGTACATAAGGTCGGTTTCACTAAGGGTTCTCGCGCTTAGCTCTGGTTTGTCCTATGCGTCGGTCGCAAAACAAAAGAGTAAGGTAACAGAGCAGAAAGAGGGTAGATTGAACTGTGATTACAATAGAAGAGTTGAGTGATGGAAAGATGAGTGGCAGTGAGGTATGTACATGATGACGATGAGTGACTTGAGTGTATCATGACATGATGACGACGATGCGTCGAGGACTTATTGTCCATTCAGCGCAAGTGCCCTACTAGTAGAGGACACTGTGATGGCCTACTAGTAGGTACAACCATACAGAACATTAGATACTTAGTACAAGATAGATTTTGCAGAATCTCTTCACTACTTTGTGAATGGCACGTTAACAAATGATCCATCCAGCAAGTTCGCTTCACTCGAGGACCACAAAAGCAAACGAATTTGTTTAAAGACGGGTCAGAACAAACTGAGCAGAAATATGAAGCTTTAACTCTACTCGCTCTACCTGTTTTGTTGGGTAACGTACACGTCGCACAATACCTTTGATACTTTTGGTTAGCTTTTCTTCCTTGTTCAGATGTTGCATCAAATCTATTCCTTATCGATGGGACATCATTCAACGCCATAAGTGTTGGAACACGCAATCCAGGCGAAACGGCCGGAGGCGAGGATCGTGAGCGTAATCCGGAAGCAATAGGCTCATCATGATCGAACTTGTTGGTGATGAGTTGTTGCGCAACTCTGTTCAGAAATCCAAAGAATTTCAGCTTATCATCTCGTTCATCATCAGTAGTTGCGGCACTATGGGTCTCCAAACGATATGCAAAGTAAGCGTTGGTTGCAATGACCCCCAACACTGTCGTAAACATGCGCTTCCAAATCTTTTTGGTTGACCAAGCTTGTTCCCAATTAAGATAACCCTGGCGAAACCTGTCATTGTAATCTACCGCTCCAAAATGCTGCATCCCCTCATCAAAAACCTTTGGGCGGCGAACCGTTTCGATTTCACGCTCGTTGAACCACATTCCTTCATGTTCATTTTGCTTTCGAATTGAACGAGCAATTTTCATTGCCAAGAAGACTCGACGAATATGAGCTGATAATTTGTCTTATTAGCCCATGCCGTAAGCATAACAATACGGACATTATTGTGCGGTTGGTTCCTGTGCCGTCTTGAACTGTTGTAGTTATCACCTTGTACTCATTTTTAACTGGGTTCGACGCCAAAAAGTTTTGCGCGTATACGATCGGATAACCTTTTGTGCATCCTTTCACAATTCCAATAAAATACAGGCCCCGCTTGAGAAGCTCCAAGCAAGTTATTAGAGAGCCAAATGCAGCGTCAGCCACGCAAACACGACCAGTGCCAGCCCAATTATCGACCGTGCTTAGAGTTACAGCACAATGAAATGGAAGCTTCTCTGGTTCAGTTTCATATCTCTGCTTTGCCGCATGTGATCCTTTCTGGATCTCCAAAAACAACATGATATTACTTTGGCCATCAGCAGAGCACTTAAACTCAACGCCTAGGTTCACAGGTTTTCTAGGTACGTACGTCACATGGATGAACGACTCATGACTGAAATGACTCTCCACTCCTCTCCAAAAGCTCATCAACTCATCAACAATAATAAACTTGCCAGGGACAACAACTGTCTTCATGCGCCAGTTAAAGCCATCCACAAATGATTGAATTGACTGGTATGGATCTTCATTTACAGAATTCGGCACGAAAGTATCCAAACGTGGACAGGTATTGATTGCTTCGAAGCGCGATTTTGACATACCACATTTGTTTTCAAAATCGAAAATTGGACTGAATATAGCGTCAGGGTCAGCCTCAGTTGTCCAATAGAAATCCAGACCTTCGTCTGAGCAACGTGGATATAATGCCATCATCAGTCGCAATCCAATGAAGCGAAAAAGCTCACCCCTCGTAATTGGATGTCCACGTCGCCAAGACCTCAGTGTTGAATTGGTACAGTCCAGAATCGAATCAACGCGTTGCATCGGAAACATTAACAAAAAGTATTGCAGTGGTGATTTCACGGCAGGAAGATCCAAGTCCGGAGCAAACAACGCAACGCTTGGGTCGCGCCAATTCAATCTCGAGTATTGATCGTACGTTGCAAAGCCCGTTTGCAAGTCTTGGCAACATTTGGCACTTTGGTCCACTCCCGCACTATTGCAGGCTTTGTCTTTGTTGCCTTCTTCAAGACGGCATGCAGCGGAGGAATTGGAGGTTGCGTTGAAGGGGTAGAAACAGTAGTACGCTGACCCCTACCAGCACGACTTCCACGACCTCCACGACCTCCGCGACCTCCACTACCGCGATCTCCTGACGTGGGCGGCTGTAGAGGTCTGTTTTGCACACTTGTGGCCCCGATGGAAGTACCCGCGGCACTCTGGGCGTTCGCATTTTCACTCGAAGAGGGAACCGTCGGCACTGGCACTTCCTCGTCCTCTTCAGTTTGAGACTCGACTTCTACCTCCTCCTCGTCCCACATATCCATTTCCTCGCTGGATACATCTTCATTGTCTTGATCAGAAGTAGCCACGGTGGATTCGCTGCCCCCATCTGACTCATCATTGTCTTCATGAAGGGCATTTTCGGTCCCGACATCGAGAATTTTCAGGGACGCCCGCGGAACCACTTCGTCAAATTCATCGTCATCCCATCTTACCAAGATTTTGGTCTTCGGTAAGCTTGCATGTGACTCTGCTATCGCACCGCGGCGTTTCCAGAACTCTGCTTTTGTTCCTTCTACTCGATCACCGGGGATAAAGTTACGTAGAACACTTGTCATATTATTCACAATTAACGGCTAAATTCTCAGTAAGCCAAAGAACTGTTGTTTGTATCTTTCGAACTATTGATCGGTTAGCGAAGTGGAGAATATAGCAAGAATCGTCAGAACGTGAGGAATCCAACGGTGACTTCCGAAGCGGTCAAAGCTGAAGGGCTGCTGCACAGACGTTTCGAAAAAAACGGTAACTTTTTCCCCTACCAGTAGGAGATCTCCTACTGGTAGGGGCACGCGCTGAACGGACATTGTTCAGAGGCTTTTCCGCTTTTCCATATACTCATCACAACTGATTCTATCACAGTGGGCTTCGTTACAAACAAAAGAGTAAGGTAACAGAGCAGAAAGAGGGTAGATTGAACTGTGATTACAATAGAAGAGTTGAGTGATAGAAGATGCCAATGTGTGGCAGTGAGGTATGTACATGATGACGATGAGTGACTTGAGTGTGTCGTGACATGATGACGACGATGCGTCGAGGACTTGCTGACTTGCTTGATTCATGATGAAGGCTAAGCCTGATCAGCACAACTGATTCTATCATTCCGGCTGCTTTTTGATTTTCTAGAAACAAGAAACACAAGGTTAGTACATGTGGATTGATGAAGCAGTGGTGTGCTGAAGCAATGGTGTTTCTTAGCTGCTGCGAGCGCGATGAGAGCGTTGGAAATTCGCGGAGGCGTGCAGCCTCGGATAAACTTTTTCTTTCTTTCATCATTCTCTTTTTCATCCTTTTGAGACATGTTTATCATTTTTGCTGCATATTGCTTTTCTTTTGCTTGCTTCATTTGCACGTTCTTTGCGAATTTCATTTCCAGTGAGTCAAAAACCGTCCGTCCGTTGAAACCGTAAAGAATTGTAAAGAATTGGCAGCATATTGCTTTCCATTTTTTGTTTTTGCTTCGTGCATATCTTCAATAGCCTGCATTGTCTTAGCTAATGCTGTCAAAAGAACTGGCAGAAGACAAAAACGATGGTAGTCAGGGCACCTCGTTCAGTCAATTATCGCC
Organism: Poteriospumella lacustris; assembly: GCA_008000375.1. Taxonomy (NCBI): domain Eukaryota; class Chrysophyceae; order Chromulinales; family Dinobryaceae; genus Poteriospumella; species Poteriospumella lacustris. The sequence goes on along the minus strand of SMOI01000467.1, from coordinate 5,574 downwards.
ATTGTCAAGAACTCGTACCTTCCGAGTAGCGGGGAAAAGTCTCCAAATGGAAGATAAATTTTACGCTGTTGAACGGTTTCTTGCTGCTCAAGCACAGTGTCATGTATCCGGAATACAGTTTGCGCAGAGTATCGGAGTGGATGAATCGACATTGCGAAAATGGTTGAGACCGTACAACCTATACACAAAGGAAGGCAAGAATCGAGTCCACAATGGAGGCGGCAGACCACGGTTGCTGGATACTATAGCTAAAGACCATCTCGAACTTGGTTAGGCATCAACACACACCAACTTACCATGAAGTCAAGCTATTGATAGTGCGGGGCGCCCAAGAGACTCAGCATCGGCGAGGATTCGCTTCAGGCTCACTTGACGTTGATACTGTATCAGAAACATATGTCAGAAGCTTCTTTAAAGCCTTGAAATTGGAAGAAGGCACAGTCCAGCTGAAAACAAACGCCCGCATCATTGCGGAGGCCGATCCAAGAAATGCATATTCTATGATCTGTTTGGTGAAAGGTTTCTGCGATGGTCTATCGCCGCGATTAATTTTCAACGGGGACGCAACGCAGTTTGTAATTTCGGACGATCTCCATGCAAAGGGAGTGTATATAAAGGCCGAGAAACTTGAAGATCAACCACTAACTGCAGAAGGCAGCGGCAGCATCGGTTTTCCAATTAAGTATTATCATCTCCACAATGCTGCTGGATTCAGCGCCGAGTCTATCTACGTTTTATCTTATGATACCATGAGTGAGAACGACTTCCGAGTGTATCCCGTGGAAGAATTGGGCAGTGATCGCAGCCTTGGTTCTAAAGCATGGGTGTGCTTCACTCAAACTCGTGCATGCAACGCCGCCTTCTATCGATGGTTTGGGGAAACTATCGTGGTTCCTTTCATCGAAAAGAGCAGGGAAAGCGCTCACTTACCTCTTGGTGTACCAAGGCATGCATTTATTGCCTGTGACGGCGAAGCAAAACAGCTGGAGGTGTTTCTGGAGCCGGAGTTAGTGAGGCTTTTTGACGAGCACGACGTTATTTTGACGAAGACTCCGGCCTCATGCAGCGCTATATGCCAGCCATCGGACGTGAGCAACTTTTTTAAAGCAGCAAAGAAACGTTTGGAGTACCTTCCCAAGCGCTTGCGCGTGAGTTCGGCAGTAAAGCAGCTTCTATCGCTGTCTGAAGAAGAGGAAGCAGAGATGGAAGCCAGCATAGCGACTTACGAAAACATGCACGTGGACACTCAACTTCAGCAACTTTTGTCCCTGACATCCTTTTCAATCGATAAAAAAACGAAATTGAGAGATGCCTTGCAACGAATTGCATGGACCATTCGCGAAACCAGGACATCAACAATGGTTATTGAAGGACCGCAGGGTTGGATGGACACCGATTCCATCACTCGCTGCTGCGATGAGTCTTTGCACTGCTAGTCTCTCAGTCGCCGAGATGAGCACGTTAGAGGCTGAATGGGATCATATGGCAGCAATTTATCGTCAAAAGGGTGTTTTAACAGAAGAAATGTCAATGGTGAATATCGTTAGCCTTGATCGTACCAGAGGATCTAAGCCGAAGGACGAGCGCGCTATCCATCAGCAGCGTGCTGTGGTCGTCAATAGTCCTCGTTGTGTTCAGTTCTATAGAGAATACAAGATTAAAAAAGCGGACGAGAAGAGGCTGCTTGAGCAACGGAGAATGATCGCAGCCACACACAAGAGCAATAAGAAGATCTACGAGAAATGGTTCAACACTCTTTCTCCTCAAGAAAAGCTTCAAGAACAAAGAATTTTAAACAGAGGTAAGAGAGTTAGATACCATGAAAAGATTTCCGAGTGGATGAGAATTGGTGTTGAGCGCTGCCCGTGGCTCGGAGATTCATAGGTGTGTCATTTGATTTCCATTTTTTTATCATATATCCACAAATATGTAAACCAGTTCCTTTTTGCCCAATCTCTTTCTACCGGATCGTTATTGACATCCATTCCGCATGTATAACAATAGCCAGGATGCCCACAAAAAGCGAAAGATGTTCCACCACGTTGCGCCTGCGAAATCCCTGGATACGAGGCTCTTTCTCCATCAATTATTTGTCCCCACTTCAAAATAGGGGGTGCATTCGACGGCATTTTGTGAGAGCGATCCTAATTCGGCATCAGATCCATTCGGCGAAGGACGGTGACGATGAAAACACAGAAAATCCTATTTTTTCAGAAGCCCCAGGTCGCACCAACTGCCACGGACGGTTTCGGCGATCGGACGGTTTTTGCGCTCACTGGATTTCGTCTTGTTCATGTCATGTCGTGTTTGTGCGTCATTATGTTGCGTCACATTATTGAACTTTTCGTGTCATCTTTGTTCGACTTTCTTCCAATGGTTGTTATTGCATGCAATTCTTTCGTTCGAGACTGATCTTTCGTTTGAATACGGATGTTCGTGTCTTTGTTTTCGTTCACGCGAGAGTTGTTGTCAGATGTTTTTCTTGGTTCATTTCGCTTTCTTCGTTTCGTTGTTTCTTCTTTATTTCTTTCATTGTTCTTTTGCATGTGCGATGTAAACGTTTAAGTTTCCAGAGCCTCTTATTTCGATGATTGCGAGAGAAACTTGGAGACAAGTTGTTGGAACGTCTCAGAGGCGATAAGTTTCGTGCACGTATCAGCGACGTTTGTTTTGGAAGGTACGTATCGAACGTTTCGTTTTTCGAGCGTTGATTTGATGAAGTGATAACTCATGTCGAAGTGTCGATTGTGCTTCGAGATCAGAGGCTCAGTGACCATGAGAATGGCTGCTTGATTGTCACAAAATACAGTTGCCGAGGGAACATAAGGTAAGATTCATAATGTTCTTCAACCATATGAGAGTCTTCACGGTTTCTTTCAGTTGAAAGGGCCACCAGTGATTGCTGGGTGGACGACCAATGAATGATATTTTGGCCGAGGAAGAACATGCTTCCGCTCTGGCTTTTTCTGGAGTCCAGATTTGCTCCCTAGTCAGAGTCGGAAAAAGCTTCAATTCTGAGCGGTACGTTGATGTCGGTCAACCTTGAATAGCTGATGATTTTGTTGATAGTGTTGAACATGTAGAGGATGCAGTGCATCACTGCATGAAGGTGGGTGCGCCTAGGTGAAGATAGGAAGCGTGCGAACACGCTGGCTGCGAATGCGATGTCCGGTCTTGATGCATTAGCTATATGCATGATTGAGCCGACAAGCGAGCGATAAAGCGAATGCTCTACTGCAGAGAGTTGCTCTCGTTGAGCCTTCTCTGTTGGGAGCCCGCGCTCCGGTTTGGCTTGCAACTGCGTGTTGGTCTTGAAAGGATAGATGGCCGAGAGGCGCATCTTTTCAATGGCATTGGCGGTTGCCCGAGTACCTAGGTATGCCATTGCTCGTTGTTTGAGTTCCACCATCTTCGTCTTCTGAGAGATTGTCGTTTCTCCAGTGAATTGATTTCTTTCTATGTGCAGGCCCAGAAACCTTGAAGTCTTGTACTGACTGTAATACGGAAAGTAGTTTGAAGGTATACTGTTACTCTGGTTATCTCTGCTGTATCCTGCGAGGCCAGGACCATGTCGTCGACGTGTAGGGCCAGAAAGCTGAGTTTGTTGGGGAGCTTGTAAATGCAAGGTTCCGAGGGAATGGGTTCGTATCCAAGCTCTCGTATCGCGTTGTCTGCAGCCTTGTACCAAGATCTCGGTGCTTGCGGGAGGCCATACACCGCCTTCTTCAGCTTTAGCACGTGCGATCGATTGATGTCGTTGTTTACGACGTCGAAGAGTTCTGGGAGCTCGATGAAGATTTCATCGTCCTGGTTTGCCTTCAGAAAAGCCGTTGGAACATCAAATTGAGCTGTTTTCAAGTTGAACTGTGTGACCAATGACAGGAAGATTCGGATTGCTGGCATCTTCGTCACTGGTGAGTACGTGTCCAAGTAGTCGACGCCAAGGACTGCCTGGCATTCTCGGACGGTCAATCGACCTTTGTACTTGGTGATGTTTCCCATTGTATCCATTTTGATTTTGAAGACCCAAAGTGATGTGAGTGGACGTTTGTGAGCTGGACGAGGCACGACCTCGAAGACTTCTTGGAGCTGCATGGATATGAGCTCTTCCTTGGCGGCTTCGAGCCAGCGCGGCCAGTCTGGGCGTTGACGTACTTCTCTGAGAGAAAATGACGACTGTTCTCCTTGAGCGAGTGCGGTCCAACTGATGGTGGGGAGATGTCGTGTAGTAGTGATGGCGGGAGTCTGTGATGAATTTTCCCATTCTTCCAGAATCTTGCGCTTCTCTTTGACCAACTTATCAACTTCCATTTGTAAATTTAGATCTAAACTTTCAGAAGTCGATTCCAGTGTCGATATGGGTTCTTGCGTCGATGACTTCGTCGAAGGTGGTGTTGTTGTAGTCCTGTCGTTCGATGAGACTGATGACGTTGTTGGCAGTAGATGTGAACGCTACGA
>SMOI01000466.1:0-22748 GCA_008000375.1 Poteriospumella lacustris | reverse complement strand
ACGGCAGCGTCGGCAGCGGCGGGATGTGGACGCTGCCGGACGCGCAGCACCGCGCGGCGCTGTGGTCCGCCGCGCTCGTTCTGCCGCAGCTGGCGCCGCTGCTGTCCGCGCGGCCCGAGTGGCAGGCGCGGCGCCAGGCCTTCGTCCGCGCCGTGTCGCGGCTGCTGAAGCTCGCCGCGCAGCACGCGCTCAGCTGCGCCGCGTCGGCGTCGGCGTCGGCGTCAGCGTCGGCGGCGTCGACCGTCGCGTCGCTGCGCGTGTCGCAGGGGCAGGTCGCCGTGGCGGTCTTCGCGCTGCTGCACATGGTCCTCGCCTCCGAGGCGACGGGCGGCCTGCGCGCGTGCTTCTACCGCTACGCCGACGACCTGTCGCTGCCGGGCGCCTGCCGCGAGGCGGACGCTGCCGCCGCGTCGAGCGCTGGCGCCGTCGCGGCGAAGCTCGTGCAGACGCAGACGAGTCTGCTGCACTTCCTCGTGTCGCTGGGCACGAGTGCGTCGCTGCGGCCGGCGATGCGCCACTGGGTCCTCGCCGCCGTCGCGCTCGTCCTGCCGACGCGCGCCGCCGGGACGCAGATCTCGCCCACCGTGCGCATCAGCCTGTCGCACGTGCTCGCGCAGCAGGTGACGGCGCTCGTGCAGCACACGTCGACGCTGGCCTCGACCATCGTCCAGGCCGCCGCCGCCGCCGCCGCCGCTGCCGCTGCCGCCTCGTCGGTGTCGACATCGGCGTCGTCGGCGCGGGACGCATGGGCGCCGTTCTACCTGCTGCAGGCGATCTTCGCCTTCCTCACGAGCACCGACGCCGACTCGGGCGCGTCGTGCTTCGCGCAGTACGAGGCGGCGTCCGCCGCGGCGCCGGCCCCGTCGACGGCGACGACGGACAAAGCCGCGACGCAGCTGCTGGGCCCGGTGCCGCCGGTCGCGCTGCTGCTGCTCCGCATCGTCCTCGACGTGCAGCCGCTGCTGCAGTCGACGGCCGCGACGCTGGCGATGGTCGGCGGCAACGAGGCGGCCGCCGCGATGGCCGCGTCGGTGGCGCTGGCGATCGAGTCGCTGGTGCTGCAGGGCGTCGGGCGGCTGCTGACGCTCGCGACGGCGGCGGCGGCGCGGTCGACGAGTCGCCTGGTGCAGGGCTTCGTCAGCGACGACTGGCTGCGCTTCCTCTTCGCCGCCGCGACGCCGTCGGCCGCCTCGTCGACGGACGCGGCGATCGGTCCGCAGCGGTGGCGCCGCCAGGCGCTGGCCGCGTCGGTGCTGTGGTCGCTGCTGGCGTGCTCCGAGCGCGCCAAGTCGATGCTGAAGCAGTCGGCGGCCTTCGCGCAGTCCGCGGGAGCCGCCGCGTCGGCCGCAGTGCCGCCCATCGCCACCACCGCGACGGCCGCCGAGCTCTACTGGCACGACAAGTACGCGCACGCCTGGCAGCACGTGCGCCACCTCCTCGCGTGATCCCGCCCGCCCCTTCTTCCTCCCTACGCTGCATTACCCGGTATAACGATGCAACTAACTGACTAACGATCGACGGTAGACGGTGGACACTGTTCGTACTGTACGTACTACATGTGTGTTTACACGTACCGCATGTACAGCAGTAGCGGTGTGTTCTGTGTACGAGGGGTCTCGTCGTCGTCGTCGTCATGATCACACCCAGAACGGTTTCAGATTTCCACCTCCGATCTCATCGGCCAGAGACGATGTCTCTATAAGGCCAACCATCGGAATAGGCAACGTGTAATCACATTTGTTCGGTGAGCTGCTGGTAAAAGCAGCGCGGTAGCGGCTGTTGGAACAGCAGTTGATTCCTTACAGTTGCGTCGTGGTGCAAATGAGCCTCGTCCTGTGTTCCCTGCGGCTTCTCGTAGTGCTGGCTATCGGCAGCTTGACTGCCGGTTATGTCGTCACCCCCAGTCGTCCCTTGAAGCCAAGTGCTTGCATTCTTCGAGGCGGAAAGGGGTTTGGGGTCGAGAGGCCCGTCGGACACTTCACCGGCAGGCTGCGGCCAGGGACTCTCTCGCCCTTTCGCGAGGTTCCGGGTCACATTTTGCGCCCAGATTATGCAGAGACGGGTAAACCAAATCGCATTAACGAGGGAATGCCGTGGGATGTCGCCCCGACGCCAGCGGAAGACATTGTCAAAATGCGCGAGGTAGGTCGCCTGGCCCGCGAGGTGCTCGACGCAGCGATTCGACTGGTTCGGCCAGGAATCACCACCGACGACATCGATGCACTGGTGCACGAGGAGACGATCAAGCGGAACTGCTATCCTTCGCCGCTGAACTATGGCGGCTTCCCGAAGTCGTGCTGCACGTCGGTCAACGAGGTCATCTGCCACGGCATTCCGGACTCGACGACGCTGCTCGACGGGGACATCGTCAACATCGACGTCACCGTCTATCACGAGGGCGTCCACGGGGACTGCTCTGAGACGGTGCTGGTCGGCAGTCGCGTGGACGCCAGCGTGAAGGACCTGGTCCACACGACGTACGTGGCCTGGGACGCGGCCATCAGAGCGTGTGGGCCCGGGGTGCCCTACAGCCGTGTGGGCGGCATCATCGAAGACATCATCAGTGCGAAGGGGTATACGTCAGTGCGGCAGTTTTGTGGCCACGGGTAAGTGCTGCGTCGGCTGTGCCCGAGTGCGTTGTTGCGCCTGACCTCGCCGTGGTCGGTGTCGTTGTCTGCAGCATCAACCGGCGCTTTCACGGCTACCCCACCGTGTTGCACTACCGAAACAACGGCAACTACGGAGTCATGGCCCCTGGCCACACGTTCACCATCGAGCCGATGATTTGCATGGGCAGCAGCAAGCCCTTCACGTGGGCGGACCAGTGGACGGCCACCACCGTCGACGGACGGCCCAGTGCGCAGTTCGAGCACACGTTGCTCGTCACCGACGATGGCGTGGACATTCTCACCCCAAAGACGCCACAGTCTCCAAAGTACTTCTGGGAGACGTAAAGGGCGGCGAGGTGAACAGAGGAGCGCGTTCGTTGGTAATTACAAGTCGATGCGCCGGTGTCCGCTACGGGTTGAAGTTCTCGAACGCGCTGGGGTCTAACCCGGCCGCCGAGGCCTTCGCTTGGACGACAAACAAGGGCACGCCGACTTTCAGTAGCCGGAAGAACGGTGCATAGTCTGGATCGTCCGCCAAGCTGGGCGCCTTCGGAGGTTCTTCGGGCGCGGCGGCGGCGGTCTCGGTGCTGCTACTGCTACTGTTGTCTGTGGTCGGTGCTGGCGCTTGCGCTGGGGCTGGGGCTGGTGTGGAAGGAGTGGGTGCTGACGCTGTGCTGGATGAGGATGAGGATGGTGCGGCCTGTGGAGCGGCAGGAGTTGAAGTCGCAGCGGGCGGCGGTTTGGCCGCCTCGATGTGGTCCAAGCCAGGAATACTGTTCAGCTTCGCCTCCAACACCGCCAGCAGTATTTCGACGTCTGTAATCTTATTCGATAAGGTGGAGATCTTGTCCTCAATGACTTCTGTGAAGTTGTTGAAGAAGACGGTGGTGTTGGCGATGAAGTTGTTGATCAGCGCCAGCGTCTTGGCGGCGGGGACGGGCTTGATCTGCACACAGCCATCAGTTCAATAAAATCAGCGACAGGGTCCGGGAACGCTTCGGCGGTTCGCATACCTTTGTTTTATCTAATGTGCTGTTCATATCTAATGTGCAGGAGAATCGACAACGGCGGAGCGAACGACGAGGACGACCAAACAAAGCGAACGGGCAAAACCAGAGCAAACACGTCGCAGTTCACTTCCACTGAGACCCACTATCTGCTATGCTCAGCAATGATTCCGATGGTCTCGATCTGTGCGAGAGCCATGTTCAGCGCCGCGATTCGTCGTCGATCGACGGCGACGAGGCATCGCGTCGCTCGTCGCTGCGACGGCGGCGGCGGAAAGATTTCACCGCTATGTATGGCGTTGATGATCAAGACGACGCTTAGTATAGGGTCTTCAGGCATCGACTGCAGGCGACCTGTTTACGAGACTGCTACACGGCTGTACACAACTACGGTTTGTAAGTGTGGCAGAAATTGTTATTGAGATATACTGTTACAAATTGAATGCCTTTCTTCAGCGGTTAAGCCTCGGTGTTTCTCCCGCCCCGCGGAGGGGGTGGGGCGTCGTCGTCGTCGTCGTGACGACGTGGGCGGAGGATCCATCCGCCTTTGCTCGACAGGCAAGGACGGTGCTGGGATACACTTCAATTCCATCTGCAGCAGCACGTTGGGATAGTCGTATCTCTCTGTGGAGGAACTCGCAGATTGATTGCTTCATTGGTTGCGTCTCAGTTGTCCTTGTGCCTTGCAGCGTATCCAGCCGCCCATCTTAATCATGGCCTCGTTCGCAGTTGCTGATAACAACCCATTCAACTTCTCCTGGCAGCAGACGATGCTCCGTATTAAGGATCCTGCGGTGTCGGTTCCTTTCTTTGAGCGTCACTTTGGCTTCAAGCTGATTCACAGGTACCACCCACCGGCCACCGCCGTCACCGGACACGTCCTCTTCTGACGACACTCGGCGTCAACTACAGATACGACTTTCCTCAGTGGACGTTCTCCTTGTATTTCCTGGCCATTTTGCCCGAGGGAGAGGAGTTCACGCTGACGCCGGGCACGCCCGAGTCCGAGCAGTACCTGTGGCGCTTCAAGGGCGTCACGCTCGAGCTCACCCACAACCACGGATCGGAAGCCGACGCCAACTTCCAGGTCAACAACGGCAACGTGGAGCCCCACCGCGGCTTCGGCCACATCGCCGTGATGACGCCCGATGTCTACGCCAGCTGTGCGGAGTTGGAAGCGGACGGCGTGCGCTTCCAGAAGCGTCCCGACGAGGGTCGCATGAAGGGCATCGCCTTCGCGCTGTGTCCCGACGGCTACTGGATCGAGGTCGTGCCTCGCTCGCCCGATTCGCCCATCAAGCTGAAGTACACGCTGGCGCAGACGATGATCCGCGTGAAGGACCCGAAGCCGTCGGTGCAGTTCTTCACGCGGTCGCTGGGCATGACGCTGCTGCGCGTGTCCCACATCGGCGCCGGGTCGCCCGGCGGATTCTCCTTGTATTTCCTGTCGTCGCTGTCGCCTGAAGAGAAAGTGCAGTGGGCCGCGCTGCAGGCGAAGTACGCCGACGGCGGAGAGGACGCGCTGACGCAGAGCGCCGACGCCAGCGAGTTCATCAAGACGATCTTCTCGCCCGTGCTCGAGCTGACGCACAACCACGGCACCGAGGACAACGCCGACTTCAAGTACCACAACGGCAACGACCAAGACGCCGGCCAGCTGCGCGGCTTCGGCCACGTGGGCTTCCTGTGCGACGACTTGGATGCGGCCTGTGCGCAGCTGCAGTCGCAAGGCGTCGCCTTCAAGAAGCTGCCGACCGACGGCAACATGCGCGGCATCGCCTTCGCGTACACCCCCGTCGACCAGTACTGGGTCGAGCTCATCCAGCGAGGCATCACGATCTAAGCTGCGGCGGCTGTCTCGTTGTAACCGTTGAAGTCTCCGCGGTCGTGTCGGTGCGGTGCGGTGCGGTGCTCACAAATATAGTTAAACAACGATACAGGCGCGATGGAGTCGGCGCGCGGAGCGGCGCGGGGGGGGGGGGGGAGAGCGTCGGAAGTTACACACGAAACCGACGGCATCCCGCGCGTCCAGCGCAGCGAAGTGGAGGCGCTGCATCACGCCGCGTCCGCTCGGCGACACAGCACAGCGGGACACGCGCTCGACGACACAGCACAGCACACAGGACACAGGACACACGCACGAGATCTACTGGCGAAAGGAGGGACAACATAAATCAACTGCCCGCGTCCCGAGGGAGGCGAGGGGCAGGGGGAGGAGCGGCCATCGGTCGACGGTCGCCGTCTACGCGTCCGAGTCGAAGTCGCCGTAGACCTGCACGCGGTAGACGCACGCCACGTCGCCGCCCGACTGCGTCGAGTGCACGTGCATGCTGACCTTGTGCACGTACTGCGGGAAGAACGCGGTGGACAAGGGGAAGAACTCGGTGACCGTCGCGCCGCGGCTCTGCGGCGGCGACTGCATCGTCTGCGCGACGCGGCTGCCGAGCGGGTCGAAGACGACGCCGTCGAACGTGGTGGGGATCTCGACCGACGGCAGGAACCGCCGCGGCGCGGGCGGCGCCCTCGACGTCTTCGCGGTCACGGGTGCGATGGAGTCGGCGTCGCGCTGGATCTGCTGCTTGACGCTCTCCCACGTGAACGGGAAGCGGAGCTGCTTCGACGGCGACGCCTCCGCCACCGCGCGGCCAGACGACGACGACGACGACGGCGCGGGAATGTTCTCGTAGACGGTGAAGGAGATGTCCCGCGGGGCACACGACGCGTTGAATCGTGCGTCTTCGTGTCCCGCGTCGGCCAGGAAATGGCTCAGCCCGAAGCCGTAAATGGCCTTGGCGGGCTGGAACAGCTCCACGGTGACGGTGTTCTTCTGCGACGCGCTCGCGTCGTGCTCCAGGTAGAACGCAAAGCAATCGAGCGCCGATGCGATGGGGAAGTGGCTGTTGACGGTTTTCAGCGGTCGGTGGCACTGCAGCGGGTTCCATTTGTTCGTCTTGACGCAGCGTTTGGTGCTTTCCCTCGCGACGACGCGGGCGCCGGTGTTGGCCTCAGCGATGTTCATGTTCGCGGGGAAGAGAATCGGCGTCGACACCGCCTGGACGACGGGCACGTCGCGGTCAGAGTCGATGGGGGTTACGTCGGCGTCGACGGTGGCGAGCGCGTCCAATACGTCGACCGCGTTGTCGATGGTCACCGCCGGCACCGCGGTCGCTGCCGCCTCGTCCTCGTCCTCGGCCACCGCGGTCGCTACCGCTTCAGGTACCTCGGCCTCAACGATTGCAGGAGCATCAGACAGCGAAACGCTGTGAACGACGGCGTCAACAGCGGCATCAGCAGCGATCGCCTCCAGCACAGGCGCCGCTTCGGCCACCGGCGTCTCCGCCGCTACGGTCGCATCGGCGGCCACTTCCAAAGGCTCTTCGTCCACCGCTGCGGGTGTGACGACGTCCGCATCGCCCACAAAGCCGTGGTCGCCCATGGAAATCGTCAGCGACGGCACCGACACCGCGAAGCGCTGCCAGTCCAAAGCGCTCGTCGTCAACGTCTCCACCGCCTCGTCGCCTTCCTCGTCGTCCTCTTGCACCAACACGGGTGACTCCCCTGTCGCAACGCCTGCAGGCGCAGCAGCAGAGGTGGCGTTCTGGGCCTCGTCGATCGGCAGAAAGACGTAGTCGACGGGGCGCTCGGGCAGCGCCGCCGCGGCTGCCACTGCGTCTTCAGTGCGAGACGCGTCACCGCTCACATTGGCAGAGGCATTGATGGTGAAGCGGGGAATCGAATAGTTCTTGAAGGGCAGCCGCGGCTCGTTGACTTGATGAGGAGCTGCGTCGCCGATGGGCGCCTGATCGACGGTCCGCGCCGGCGACCACATCGACGAGCTCACGAGAAAGAGCACCACGAACCCGGACAACCACGTGAACCACATCGGGTTGCGACTGTTCTCCATCGCCACCGGCACTGTTTCGATGGGCGCCGCATGGAAGCGGACAGCTTCTTCCGCGCGATAGGACGGTTGGGCGGGGAGGGAGAGTTGGTGATGATGGTGGAGCTGCTGCTGGGGCCGACGAGGCGACACGTGTGGGGCGAATGCATCTGACTCGTGGGCTGGACGAAGGAGGACCGAGCTGCGGGTCACCCGCTTCGAAGCGCTGGTGGAATATGTGACTGGTGATGACGACAATGCTCTCGTCGACGCGGAGGTGGGGTGAGGCTGGTGCAAGTGGGCGTTAACTGGCGCCGGGGATGCAGCCGGCGACGACGAAATGGGTGCCACCACTGAGGGAATCGATTGCTCGATGTTTGTCGCTGCTTCGGTGTGGCTGAAGGACAAGCGCTTCGCCGTTAGATCCTCCTCGTCGTCAGCTTCGATGTCCAAGACAATCTTCGTGGAAAACAATGTGAATTCATCCTCATCCATGAGATCGGCAGCCTTATTCAAAGAAGATCGACGAGATGCAGATTTCTTTTGACTGGAGGACTTCTTCGCTGTGCTTTTGGCGATTTTCCTCCTCTTCGCATCGTGGACGGCGCGATCGGGTAGGTCATCGGAGAACTTTCTCTTCCGAGAACTTCCATTTGAAGCATGAAGAGCAGGACTATCGTCAATATCCATCATTTTTCACGGACGACACGCACCTTCCTAGCTGAAGAAAACAATGTGAATCGCGCTTGGATCTGTCCACTTTCGCACGTGACCAACTGCTGGCGCTGACAGTGGCCCTCGGTCGCGCGGAGGGCAGAGGAGGGCGACGTTTCAAAAAAAGTAGCCGTTCTATGTACCTTTACAAGTAGATTGATACGTTCATATTATTTTATTTACACTGAATAAAGTACGTCACTTACCCGCACGGATGCGATGACGACGACCCGCAGTCGGAATCCCACAGCACCGAGCAGCTGATCGTCCATAGTCCATAGTCCATAGTCCATGGGTTCGACCGTCCGGGTAACTAACTATTAGTGAAGACCCCTCTTCATCATTACGAATCTTATTCACCCGGCTTGACATAAAGTCGAAACCAGTCGCTTTTCAAAGTGCAAAGATCTGCTTCTCAGACGGTGGGGTTGATTCATTGTTCGGTCATCCGCAAAGATTCTTGCAAAGCTTTTGTTGACGATTTCACGTAATATATCACAAGTGCCGCAAAAGACGATCTCAGCACTACACATGCATTTTAGATACAAGATGTGGATCTTGGCAGTTACCGCTTTGGCTTTAATCGGCTTCCAAGAGGCATTCGCTAGAAACCAAGACCTACCCGACTTCGGCCCTTCCAAGCCTGCTCGAAATGGACGAGCATTTCCAACTGTCACGGGAGATGCATCAATTGCTGATCGCGATATTCTCGACGGACGTGGAGAATTTGGCTCCGCTGCCTTCGGAAGAGGGTCACATGGCGGCATCGACGCTGAGGCCGCAGACATCAACCCAGAGGTGTATCGAGTGGACGACGCCGTGGATCGCGTCGACTACTACTACTACTCGGCGGAAGTGGCCAGGCTGCTACCGCCGCCCTGCATTCACAACGAATCCGACCTCGTGTTCATCGGTGGCTATTTCTCCGTCGAACAAACCTTCTACAACTGCCTGGCCAACGTCCTCGGCAGCACGTTCATCCCCACGTTTTGGAATGGCTCTTATCACGGCCAGTTGCCCATTTATTCGAAAATGATCATGAATTCGCTCGTCGGCATCGTGGAGGTCGACAGTACCGTAGAGCTGACCTTCGACTTGACCCTGCAGTGGCGCGACGAACGCTTCGACATGCCCGGCGTGTGGGAGCGCATTCCGAAGGGATTCATCGATCTCACATCGACGATTCTGCAGAACGACTCCATCAACATCTGGCGACCCAACGTCGTCTTCCCGGACGCCATCGAGATAGACGAGTTCGCCTTCGACTTCCGCCTGAACAGCAACAACTACTTCTACTACCAGGTGTCCTACCACATGATCTTGGTCCAGCCCCAATTCGATTTCGCGCGGTATCCGGCCGACCGACAAAACATCAACATCCGCTTCGCCGACGCGGAGTTCGAGACGCGCGAGTTGATCTTCGTGCCGACGAACATGGAGTTCACTGCGCTGCCCGACGGCGAATACGGCTTCGACGCGAACCCGATCTGGGACTTCGACAAGTACAGCTACTTCGCCTACGTCGACGCGGCGTACGACAACAGCTACAACGTCTACGTGATCGAAGTGATCCGCCGCGCGTACGGTGTGGTGATTCGCTTGGTGTTGCCGATGGCGCTGCTGATCGTGCTGGGCTCGATCACGTTCTGGGTCTCCTACGACCACCGCGTCGACGTGACGATCACGATTCTGTTGGCGATGTCTGCGCTGTACATCACGATTCTGCAGAACATTCCTCTCGTCGGGTACCTGACGAACGTGGACCACTTCGTCTTCTGGGTAAGTGCACCGCCCGTCCGCCACTGACAACGATCGATCGGTCGCCTACGCCACGCGTCACACTGGCGCTGGGGCAGGCGCAGGCGACCGATCGGACGAGAAGCGCGAGGCCTTTTCTAATCGCTTCTTGTTGTCGCTGCTGCTGTTGCTGTTGCTGCTGTAGATGTATTTCATGTTGGTCTGCGTGACGATCCTGCACCAGACGTACGCGACGTTGAACGAGAAGCTGGACCGGTGGCCGCTGCGGCTGATCTACCTGCGGCTGATCGAAGTCGCCGGCCGTGTCTTCGTCCTGCCCGCCGTCGTCATCTACTTCGTCGTGTACATCCCCGTGTCGTCGAATCCTGCCTACGGCCAGGCCCTGATGGCGGTGGCAATCGCGGTCGCGGCGATCATTTTGATTCGCGAGTTGTTCGGGGTCCGCAGCAACGTCTACGACGCGATGCGGAACCTCACGATCAAGTGCAACTCTCCGGACCTGCGCGTCTCCGACTTGTCCTTCGTGGAAGCGCTCGCGATGAACCTCTTCCACTTCAAGACGCTGTCGACGTCGAAGCTGCTGATCTCCGACTACCTCCACAAGCACGACGCCTTCCCCATCAAAGTGCGCAAGCCGTTGCATCTGAAGAACCTGTCGTCGCTGGTGTCGTTGCTGGAGGGGCGATTCCAAGCGGAAAAGACGAAGACTTCGCAGGGGAGGCGCAAGGTCGAGTCGCAGTCGGGTCTGCGTCTGTCGCGGATCATGCAGCCCGCGAGCAGCGCCAGTGGCGGCGACATGGAGACGGGTGGCAGCGCCGCAGGCAGCGCCAGTGACGAGAACGGGCTGCTTCAGCCGCGGCACAAGGGCTGGGAGTTGTTCTTGATGCACGGGCAGCTGGAGAACGCCGCGTTCACCGAGGACGACTTCACGCTCGTGCAGAACGAGCTGCACTCCGCCTCCCACGGCGCGCCGGCCCAGGGCAGTAGCAACCGTTCGGCGGGCGTAGAGATGGAAATGACGACGCGACCGCCATCCTCGCGAACGGCGTCGGCCGCCGATTCGACTGTTGGGGCCGCTCTGAGCGGCGAAGGCAGCGGTCGCTCCAACCGCAGCGACACCAGCGAGTCGCACAGCGGCAAGGGCCTGTTAAGCGGCGAGAAAACCGCGGAAAACAGCGGTAGCGGCCGCAGCGGCTCCAATCGAGGCGAGAGCAAGGTCCAGGCTGCTGCCAAACGGGCGAAGGAGCGAGCAGCCGCTTCTCGCGTCGACAGCGACGACGAAGTGTAGCCGTCGCCCTGTCGCTGTCCATCGTCTGCACAGCGCTGCCCGGTGCCCCGCCCCCCCCACGTGTACAACATATCCGCATTTGTTCTTTCGATTGGTTTTCCCCGTGTATTGGTGTCGTTTCTTGTTTATTTCCATCGGTGTTTTACAGCGCGTGTCGCCGCGCGGCACTGCGCTGGGTCGTCCATCGCGAGCGGCTGCATCACTGTCGACGTGGGTGTTGCGCGCTTGGCTATTCAGATTGTTCTTTTCATTTTTTATTAATTGAAGCTGATGGCGCCATTTGGGCCTCGTCCAGCGGGCGTTTGTTTTGGGGGGAAACTGTTGCCGCAGAGCACGCGGCCACCGTCTACGTGCCCCCACCCCACTAGTGTCTCTCCTATCGGTGAAGCGCCCCAGCAACTGCTGAGTGTTGCGGGCCGCTACACTCCTCTTCTATTGTTCTTCCCCACTGGCGAATGACTAACGTCGGTTTGTAACGTCAATACCTTGTCTCGACCATCGCCCCCTCCGCCCCCTCGCCGCCCTGTGGCGAGTGGCACAAAGTTGTAACGCCTTTTCCTCAGTGGCGGCGGCGGTGCCAACTCTGGAACAGCTGGCGGTGTCCAAAAATTGTAACCGCCGCCACTCGTCGGACGGTCGAAGGCGACGAACGAAAATGAAATAAAATGAGTTCAATGAACCCGCAGTGCTTGGATAGCGTTGCAGAATCAGACGACCTGCACTTCCCAGAAGGAAATACGTACAGTGGAGGGCAGGGACGCGTGGATTTCGTTGGGATTTGGTAGCCAAGTCGAACACTGTTTTGCAGTACTTCATAACAGTGTGAGCGCTCTGTGACTGATGCCTTCAGCAGCATGATGCATTCCACCAAATCTACATCTTCCAGCAAATCACAATGGTTTGTGGGGATGAAGTCGGATCTGGACACCCGCCGCGCGGTCTACTGGTCCGACTGGACGGACATCAGCAGCTGGAAGATTCTCTCCAGTTCGATCTTCATTTTCTTTACTTCCATTACTCCTGCAGTGACCTTCTCATTGTATATGACGAAAAGCACCGAGGGAAATCTGGGCGCTATGGAGATTCTGTTGTCCACGGCGCTGACGGGGGCGTTATTCAGCATTTTCGGTGGCCAGCCAATGGTCATTCTCGGCGTCACGGGACCGGTGACGATTCTGATGGCCAGCATTTACACCTTGTCGCAGCAATGGGGCTTACCGTTTATGCCTTTCCTAGCCTGGGCTCAGCTGTGGGCGAGTGCGATGCATTTTCTGTTGGCCAGTGGCAACTACTGCGCGTTGCTGCGGTACGTCACCCAGTTCAGCTGCGAGACCTTCGGCATGCTCATCGCGTGGATCTATCTGTACACGGGATGCCATGGAATCATCGATATGCTGTCGACAAAGAAAGATGATGCGTCGGCTGGGTCGCTGTCACTGTCGCTGGCCGCGGGGTACCTGCAGTTCATTCTCGCCGTCGGCTGCGTCTGGTCGGCGGCGGGGTTGGTGCGCGCTGAGAAGCACTGGCATTTCTTCCACGATTCGATTCGCCATTTCCTCACCGACTACGGCGCCACGCTGTCGATTTGCATCTGGACGGTGGTGTCGTTGGTCGTCGGCCACGAGCGCCCCGACCTCGACGACGCGATCCCGCGGCTGTTCATCCCCAGTCACCTGCAAACGACGTCCCACCGGTCGCTCTTCGTCAACATCTTCGACATCCCCACGTGGGGCATCTTCGCGGCGGTGTTCCCGGGCATCATCATCACGGTGCTGTTCTTCTTCGACCACAACGTGTCGAGCATCATGGCGCAGCACAAGGACTTCCGGCTGCAGAAGGGCTCGGCGTATCACTGGGACTTCTTCGTGCTGGGCATCTGCGTCTTCATCACGGGCCTGTTGGGCCTCCCGCCAACGAACGGACTGATCCCGCAGGCGCCGCTGCACACGAAATCGTTGATGACGAAGGGGGGCAAAGCGGGCGACGAGGCGGTGACGATCTACGAGCAGCGGGTGACCAACCTGGCGCAGTCGGTGCTGATCGGCCTGTCGCTGCTCTATCCGTTCTCTGCGATCTTGCGAACGATTCCCACGGCGGTGCTGTACGGATTCTTCATCTTCTTGGGGCTGGCGTCCTTCGAAGACAACGAGTTCGCCACGCGGCTGTCGCTGTTCTTCCTGTGGGACGACGGCTTCGTCACGACGATGGCTCCGACGCCCGCCAGCGCGTTGCCGGCGTTTCTGTCGGCGTCGATGCGGTCGATGCTGTCGAAGGTGTCGAAGGGCGTCGTCTTCCGCTACACGCTGCTGCAGGTGTGCATCGCGGGGGTCATCTTCGCGTCGACGTTCACCGCCGCGGGCGTCATCTTCCCCGTGCTCATCGGACTGCTCGTGGTCGTGCGCCAGCTACTCTTCGTGCACATGTACGACCCCCGCGACCTGGCGGAGCTGGACAAGGACGTCGTGCACGAGGAGGAGGTGGCGCGTCTGTTGCAGTCGTGTTCTGGCAAGGCACCGACTCCGGCCTCCACGTCGTCGTAGCTGCGCCACCTGCGTCGGCGCCCTGTGGCCGGCCCCGCTCGATCGCCCGTGAGCCCCATCCACCACCACCCGCGATCTCTTCCTCTCCTTTTATAGCCCCGTCCCCCGCGCGTAGATTTTGATCGTAGCTCTAACCGAGCGGTGCGTACGCCGGGCGGTGTCCCTGGGTACGCGGTATCCGTCTCTTCAACAGTTACACCACCTCCACCGAATGTCCCCTTCGAGCTGTGCCATAGATTCTGCGGGTGTTGCTGAGATAGACCAACGACG
The DNA here is from genome assembly GCA_008000375.1 of Poteriospumella lacustris. Lineage (NCBI taxonomy): Eukaryota > Chrysophyceae > Chromulinales > Dinobryaceae > Poteriospumella > Poteriospumella lacustris. The sequence goes on along the minus strand of SMOI01000466.1, from coordinate 8,682 downwards.
TAGGGACCAACCATTAAACACGGCCACCGCTGCAGGTGCCAATTGAGCTGAACAACAGCTACCGTACGCTTTGGATGCCAGCGGCGGTGCCGCAGAGGCGGCGTCTCGGGGTGTCCCTTCTGTCGCACCGCCGCCACCCAGCAGCGGTCGTCGTCTTCGCCGTCGTCGAAGCATCCCGCGTCCTGTGTAACGCCACCCAACTGCTCAACTGCTCAACTGCCTATTGACTGTGCATGGACCTGCACTGGTGGGGGGTAACTTAATATGGGCAACAATCGAGTGGCGTTTAGAGCGAGCGACATGAATGGGACGCAACAAAAGAAAACGAGCAAGGGCAAGAGACAACGGGAGAGGAAGCACAGGCTACCGCTGGGTGGAAAGGGAAGGGGAAGGGGGAGGGAGGAGAGGCTACCGCTGGGCGCTGGCGGAGGAAACAGGCTCACGAAATGACGATTTTGCGGTCGGCGAATCGCATGGCGATGTAGGCGAGGACGCGGTAGAAGATGCCCGTGATGAACATCAGCGCGAGGTCGAGGGGCACACGCCCCAAGGTGTAGCCGCCACTGTTGGCGGAGCTGGTGACGTCCATGATGTGGCGGTACGGACGCGTCTCGTAGTCGAAGAGCGCCTCGACCGCCCACCGCGATGGCGACAGGAACTGAATACGCTCGGGGATGTCGCTTTTGCCGGTCATCGAGCTGAACATCAACGACAACACCACCGCCAACAAGGCGGCGTTCTTGGGCGTGACCAAGAAGCTGACGAAGAAGGCCATGCCGTAGATGGCGCAGTACAGCTGGAAGACGACGACGAACAAGACCGAGTACGGCGTCAGAGGCTCGGCGAGGTAATGGGCCAACGGAGCAAAGTGGAGCGTGTCGAGCACCAAACGCGGGTACTGCGCCAGGACGACGCCGAGGAAGTACGCGAGGTGGTTGTGCCCCGCCGCGACCTCGCGACGGTAAATGACCATTTCTTCGCCGAAGACGGAGACGCCGGCCGACGCCGCCGACAAACTGATGGCCAACCCGACGTTGAAGAAGAAGCCAGCGATCATCCCTTCCAACGGCGTCGGAGACAGCAGCGTGTACGGAGGCGTCAGAATGCCCTTGTACTTCACCTTCGCCAGCGAACCCATGACGCCCGAGGCAAACAACGCCAGACCCATTTCCAGCCACAACGAAGACATATTCGCAAACTGCTTCCACAACGACCGCGCGCACGCCAGATACCATTGACGTAAGAACGACGCCGTGGGACACAGGTCCGGACACATGGACCACCATTCACGCCGTGCATGCCGTCACGTTTTCATTTCCAATTGTGTTTTCATTCATTGGGACATCGCATCGAGACTATCGATTCCGACGAGGCAGCGGCGGAATATTGACGCCTGAAATGGAGGCCAAAACCAGCAACATCCCGTTCCTGGCTTTGATCCAAGGAAAGCAGCCAGTGGATGCATTCGTCAGTGAAATCAAATGGACAAACGCAGCACTTGCAACGGTTGCCGCCGCAGGACTGGCGCTCCGCCGCCTGAAGTAAACAGTTGCACGTTGTACGATACTCAGAAAGATCCTTCTCTTGTTGGTAACATGCTAAATACGCACCCATGCACCCTTTCCCCGGTTTTGGAACAGGATGCCGGATGACTTCTTCTTCGTGATTCAACAAGATGCAATGGCCTCCAGCGCCAGCGGAGTGGACTAAGATACAATCACCATCGTCGCCGATAGTGTTTGTGCTGTATTGTGCTTGCCCCCACCTTCACGACCATCAAACATAGAACAACTACAGGTGCACACCTCGGCCCCCCCTCACTTCCACCAAACATCCGCAGCATCGACGCTCCCGCCTCATCCGTCCGAACACACCTCAGTCGCTTTGAATATGGTGGTACTTAGCGGTTTACAAGTATTGCTCCTGCTCTCTTGGTGATGGACAAGGTAATCATGACATCGACGTATAGCTCCCTTGGTCTTGAACGAAGGCAGCGCAGTAGCAGATGGGCGCCATGCAGCTCATACGACACAAGAGGCTACTGGAATGGACAAACAGGTGTGAGTGAGGTGACCGATCATCTGCATGAAATGGGTCGCGAGCAAGCAAAGCCACACAGAAACCAATGTAGAGACTGCGATAACAAGGAGATAAATTAATGAAATGACTGGCATGACGCAAGGGGTAAGGGGTCTGGTTTACTCCACATCGCCTCACGGAGCGACCCAAAATACGACAATGCTAAACAAAGAACACAACACAACAACACAACAAAACAAAGCACATTACGCATTTCTACACGCATATCAAAGATATGGGGTACAACATCTTCCCGGCGCGACCCATTCCAACAGCTTGCACTCAACCTGCCAGCTGACCGACCGCCGACGATAGTGATAGTCCTGTGAGGAGTGTCGACGGTCACAAAAACCAAAACCAAAAACAAGAAGGAGGCACAAAAGCAAGCTGAAACCAATACAAGGAGAGCTACTGCGACAACGATGCGTAGAACGGCCACATATGATAACCATTCATCAGCTGCAACTGGGTGATGTTGTAGCTCTCCTCACGCGTAAAGTGTTCTTTATCATCCAGCGTCGCAAACAAACAGTTGGCGAACTGCGCCACCACAAGGTCAGTGGTATTATTCAACGGAAACGTCGGGTTCTTGAACAGCTTCCAAGGAGAAGACGTGGGGGCCACGATCCACTGTCCCTTCGGACAAGACGACCGTCCGTACAGTAGTATCAACAGCCACTCCGGTCGCTGTCCATGTTGGTACACATCGTCAAAGCCAGGAACTGGTGCTCGATGGTACCTGCCTGTGCGACCTTCATTGTCGCTGAGAGCGTACAGGTCGATGGATGCAGGGCGGACGACAGCTGGACTACGAGACATCGGGAGACGAATGGTCGCGAGGTCGGTGTAGTTGCGGTTCTGCGACGACAGCCAAAAGGCAACACTGATGGTGAGAGGTTGCAAGCTATCGTCGCTCCTGAACGCTGAGCAGGGACATTGATACGCGACAGCACGACCGCCGTCTTTGGCAGCCGCATAACATGCGTTCTCGACATCGCCGTTGATGACTGTGCTCACCGTCGTGACTTGCTCAAAGCGAACCGGCTGCTCGATACGCGATGAGGACAACCCGCGGAGGCCCTCTATCGCATTCCATACCGCCGACCACGCGCTCCACTCCTGTGCATCCGACGGCATCCAATCATTCAGATCGGCCAGCGCTGTCGAAGTACCATCGACCAGCGCATTCATCCGCGCGATCTCGACCGGATACCAGCTGGCTGCACAGCCTTGTGGGTGTGCAGTGAACCGCTCCAACTCGTAGATGAGAGGCGCGTCGAAGAAGCTGTCGCATGTCGCCTCCTTATCAGTCTCATACGCAGCGTTGGCGAAGCACGGTACATAGCATTCCGTCACGTCCGTCAACCGCCACTGGATACGGGCGACGTTCTTCATCATCACCTCCGTCAACATCGCGTACGTGTACAGACGCATCAAAGGAATCGCAATGGTGTGAGGCACGACTCCCCCGGCGACTTCTGCTTCGAGACTCTGCAGCAACTCCGACAGTGTCACCGTCACATCTTGATGACGCAGCATCTGTACCTGCGCCACCAACGCCTTCATACTGGCGACCATGCGCGCAAGCTTCGCCGCCGCCATGTTGAAGTCTTGAAGCACACCCAATACCACTGGCATCACGCATATCGGACTGGCCACACCGTCGTCACGGTTAGCTTGCATGTCGCGGAGGGTTGTGACGTCGTGGTCCCAATAGTCATCGGTGCCGTCGACAAAGTCGTCCGTCTTGTGGAAGCTCTCCGCATAGGCGAAGTTCTGGCCGTAGGAAGCCAATGCATTGTCGTACACTACGCCGGCCAAGGCCTGCTCGGCATCCGTCAAGGTGGCTGTCAACACATGGTCGACCGTCCACGCAGAGACTCGGTCGAAGCTCACCGCCTGCAGATCTCGAAATGACTGCAGGTTGGACAGCGATTGGATCACATACTGCCAGTCCACCTCCAGTGCGAACGTGCGCGCAAACAACGAGTTGCTCCACTCGAGGATCCTCGGAATGGACGCCACCAGCTTGCGATCGGTGGTGTTCTTTGAGTCCAAAATGTTCAGCAGCATCGTCGACTCATTGGTAGGCTCGCTCTTACCCCATGCATAGAAATTCAACGCGATGCGGTGGCGCCTGTCCGGATACACGTACTCGAGGTAGTACTTGACCTTGCCACACATTGCGGGTACCGGTGGTACTAGAAAGGCCGCCAAGTTTGCGTGGGTCACCATCAACGGAATGGTCGTAGGCGACAATAACGGCAACAGACAGTTTCCAGGGTTGTTAACTGTCATATTCAGAGCTGTCAAGGAGGCGTTCGTGTGCAGCAGCTGCGATGTGTTGCTCGCACTCACGGGAAAGGGAACAGCCATCGTGCGCAGGTACAGCAATTGCGTCGATACAAACGAATCCGCTTCGTCTCGTCGGTATTCATAGTTCAGCTCGACCGTCGAGCCGTCCTCATTCAGCATCAGCGGCATTGAGTCGGTCAGCTCGCGGTCAACTTCCATCCACAACACCACATACTCCAGTCGCACACATCCCACCACCTCGTCACCTCGACGCAGCGTCGCTTGATCCAACGCATCGCCAGCGCCGAGAGACGACAGCTTCTGCCACGTACCAGCGCGCAGGCCACTTCCGCCGTTGCTCGTGGCGTCAGCGCGAACGATCTGCACCTCCGCCGTATACTCCCCGGCCGGCAGCAACGCCGTCTCCCACTGCGACGTCTTCGTTTCCGCCACGTCCGACGCCCACGAGTAGTTCAGACCCGTCATCGGCAGCAGCATATTCAGCTGCAGTGTCTTCACCGACAAGGCATCGGCGGCGCCACCCATCACCTTCAGATACGGACTGGTCGCCTTGAAGTTCTGACTCAGCAAGAACTGATCTCGACCTGGAGCGTCTGTGTTCGTCAGCAGCACGTTCACGTACGATCGAGAAGCCGGCAAGCTGTCGTTGCCCACTATCAGCGAGATCATGGCGGCCAAGCTGTCGATGTCTTGGTTCAGCGCCGCAGCAGCTTGCGGAAACCCAGCCGTCGTTCGTTGTGGAGAGGTCAGAACGTGTGTGACTAGAGACGATGGGCGGCCGTTGGGCTCGCGTCGCAATAGCTGACAGCGGGGAACACGGCCGTTGGCAGCGCCGTTCCGAAACAACACCGACATGTCCGGTGAGATATCTCTCTCGGCTATCGCAAGCATGATAAAGGCCGACAACAGCAGCTGAGCGATCATCAGAACCATCATGCCTCTGCTTCGACTATTTGAAGTATATTCCTGAAAGGATCCTCAAATTCAAATTGTGATTTATGTTCAACCCGGGCCATGTCGGGACTATTGAGCATCAGAGTTGTGCGCCAGAATCTTTCGACGTCAAACGGCGAGCTTTTTCACAAGTCGTCGCACTTCCCGCAAAGTTTCTCCTCGCACCCCTTTCACCCCGCGGTCCTCACCGACAATACAAATTTGATCGACACTTGGATCATTTCTGCTTATTCATCTGACCGATCAGGTTTCTACTGGTTTAGGACTGCACCATGGCTGGTTGATATTCCGATCCATAGCCCAGAGGGTGCCTGTCATACTTACTGGCTCCAACTGAAGATGCACCATGACGAAGGAAGCTTACTTCGATGGCTTAATCGAAATTTTGCAGGTATCCCATTCCACGCAACTGAGGATACCTCGAGCCTCCACATGATAGATCCTGTCGGTCGAGCGCTGTGATTAGCAGAATCTTTGGTATCTTTCGACGTCGATGTATAGGAATGATTGGGCCATGGATGGCGAGAGTCAGAAACGGCCGCACAAGCTTCTCCCCGCCGCCGTCTCGTGGATTTTGGCAGAGTGCCCGTTACAACTTTGCTCTCACACCAATGCAACGTCCAAACTGAGACTCGGCGATTCATTCATCAAGGACTCCTTTGACGAGAATTTGCACGGTAATTAAGTATCAATTGACCAACAGACATATCAGTCCAGTGATGGGAGGTTTAGGGATGAAGGAAAGAAAATCCGCAGACCAAGAGATCGGCTTCGTCTCAAATATTGCAAACACCACTTGATCCGACTCGATATGCATGATACCGACAGTTTATCGTAAGCCAGTTGAGAACATTGAGATATCTCATGTTCACAGTTTATGATGTACGATTTTGATTTACAGATGCTTCAAGCACCGGGAGCACTGTCGGACATCTGGAAACTGACGTGCACCTGTGCGCGCAGACTTCTTCACCAGACGATTGACTGTGAAAGTTGTCACGAAAGATGCTTCCTCGCCAGACAACAGGAAATGTTTTGATTCAATTCGGAGAGGAGAGGAAAGGAGAGGAAAGGAGAGGAAAGGAGAGGAAAGGAGAGGAGAAACATGGAGAGGAGCAACTGCACGCTCCGATAGACCGAGACGACCGCGTCGCGGCGAGAAGACCTCGGGCTAAGCCCACTGTCGAGGTCGACTTTGGTATCATCGGCAACGAAATTGGTCCCACGCGGTATGTGCCGAAGAGTGGGTTGCACAGTCTCGTGCGCATGAGCGGCTCGACGATGTCTCTCGTGAACACAGCGCCGGTCGCGCTGCCACGATGCGACGCTGTACTCTCAGCGCTGTACTCACTCGGGAATACGGTATAGCCCGGACTGCCAGCCTTCCATTCGATTGCGACAAATCCTGCATTAACAATGTGATGAACGATGCGCGCATACCGTGTGGCCTTGGGCGGTGCTCCTCCTCCATCTTCGGCTGTAGCCCACCGGCGGACTTGCCATTTGAGTCATTTTTTGCACTTTTCTATTGCTCTTCGGCTGCAAAGCCTGGCGAAAAGAGCGAAAATGACTTTATTAAAATTGATTGTATCTCAAGTGAGACATCGAATAAAATGTGAAATTCGCCTTTCTGATTGATATGACGAAAGGTCTGGCAGATCTACGACCCGAAAAATGTTGGAAACTGAAAATTACACCCATTTTTGCATCATAACTCACGAGAATTCTCGTAGAAAAATGTAACCTTCAATACTTTTGACTGCCCTATCCATAATAAACATATGGGTTTGTTTTTCCTACGTTTTATGAAGTACTTGACGGTTTTCCATCGTATTAACAAAAACGAAGTTGACCGCAACAGCCCTCAACTACCCCCGTTTTCAAGCTCATCACTGAAATATTTTCTATTCTTTTTTGTGAGCATGATTTAAACACATATGCGCATCTTAGCACAGTCCGGTAAAGTTCGCAGATGTGTTCGGTAAAGGTTCGGACAATAAGCTATTTTCCGTGTTTAGGACACTTTGATGTTGAGAATTGGCGACATCTGAGACATCCGAAACTACCGTGACCCTTCTCTGCTGAGACGACCACGTAGATGCTGACACGAGGAAGATCGATATGCTGCTGCCAGTGTCGTCGTGGTCACTCTTGCCCTTCCTCGTGGCATGCCTGAGCGATGAATAATCAGTCTTGATTATCTCTCTGTCCTGTTTCAAACCGATACCTGAACAACTCACCGAACGACGCGAAAGTCTTTTCTCTCACGCCTACCTCGTCGCGGAAGTCGTCTACTTTTGCAATACTCAACTGAAATGGGAAGGAATTCAATTGTATTTCCTTGTAAGGAACTTCATGAGCGAAAGCACCCGATTGAGTGAGCTATTTGCAACGAAGCCCTTGCACTGGACTGTCTTGCAGTGCTCAGACCCTCACTACGACATGCACATCGTGCTCGTTGCTCTCCGCTGTGGTTCACGAGGTGGTGTAGACTGACTTAGTGCTCTCTCTCTACGATGTCTATGTCGTGCTCGTCGCTCTCCGCTCTACTCGGCGAGGCGGTGTGGACCGTACCCGATGTGGACATCGTAGTGATCAGCCACGGACGCTCTCCCGGCGGAAGAAGGGATCTGGGTGATCTGGATATCTGGATCGGGGTGGTGGCGTCTGTCCGTCACGGCGCAGTTTCCCAGACGGCCCACGACGACGACGACGCGAACAGCAGCAGCAGCGGAAGAACGATCGAGAATCGAGAAAGAAGAAGAAGAAGTTGATGAGCGAATTCAGGACCTGTGCAGGCGTCACAACACAAAACTACGATCTGATTGTGAAAATCGTTGTGCTTCACTGAGCAACTGTCTTCTTTTTTTATTTGTTCACCTCCCGGTCGCTCCCAACCATGTCGTCCGTCAGAGATCAACAGCTCATGCAGGCTAGAGAGTTCGATGAAGCATCAAAGGCTCTAATCAATATGGGAACTCGCATCGTAAAGCGAAACCCCATCAAGACATCTTTTTATCTCGTCGGAGTCCTGATTTGCTTGTTCTTCACTGGATTCAAGGTCAACGAAACTCAGCGCCAGGAATACGCCAGAGAAATCGCGAAATTTGACCATTCGGAATTAAATAATGTGGAGTGGGAGCTGGACAAGTCCTACAACAATTATTACCGATCTAGGGGATGGTTCTTCTCGTGCAACGCCGCTTGTCAGGAGAACTATCGCGTCTATCAGGGATGGCAGCGCGAATACGACTTATTGAAGCGAACAGAATCCAGCGTGGAAGCAGCCGCCAAGTCGAAGTTGGGCCTATTTTCTGAGTATGGTGTAACAGA
>SMOI01000465.1:0-22892 GCA_008000375.1 Poteriospumella lacustris | reverse complement strand
GGGGGCGCTGGGCGGCGTCGCCGGGTGGCGCGCGGTGGCGTCTCCGGTCCCGCCCCGGCGGTGCGCCCCCCCCCCCACCGCCACCGTCCCGTCCCGTCCCGTCCCCCGCCCATCGCTGTCGCGGCAGTCCCGCACCCCTGCCCCACCCCGTCGTTCTCCCTCATTCGTTCGCTATAGTTTCTGTTGATTTCCCTTAGACGCTAGTTAGTGTACATATTCTCCTCTCTCTCTCTCTCTGTGCGTCTCTCTTTCTCTCTCTGTGCGTGTCCCTGTGGCTCTGTGTGTCTCTGTGTCCCTGTGTGTCTCTGTGTCTCTGTGTCTCTGTGTCTCTCCCGCCGCCGGTGCCGGTGCCGGTGCCGGTGCCGGTGCCGGTGCCGGTGCGTGTCTTTCTCCGTTGTGCGTTGCGAAGTTACCCCCCCCCCGACCCTTCCCTCTCTCCGAGCCGTTTCCGTCTGTCCGCCGCCTCCCCTGCGGCCCCCTTCGCTTTGTTCCCTTCGCGACGGCGACACGCGCCGCTCGCGCGCCACTCGCCGCTGACGCCGTCGCTGTCGTCGTCGTCGCGCATCTCTCTCCGGCCACCGCCGCCGCCGCCGCCGCCGCCGCCGCTGCCATCGCGGTCATCGCTGTCGTCGTCGTTGGTTGTCGCTGCATGTGTGTTGTCTGTTGTCTGTTGTTTGTTTCTCGTGGGTGTTTTATTCGTGTTGGCTGCGCTGTCAGTTTGTCGTTTGTCGTTTGTCGTTCGTGGTGTGCAGTTGTCTGTCTGTCCGTCTGTTTGTCTTCTTTTGACCCGCTCCATCGACGGTCGCCGCTGCTTCACCGCCTCGCTGTCCGCTGTCGGCTGTTGTCGCTATGGCGAGCGGAGGCGGCGACGGCGGCAGTGGAGGAGCAATGCGGCCGTCGACGTCACTTTTGAAGAAAAAACGAAGAAAAAACGAAGAAAAGTTTGAAGAACATTTGACGGACAAACGAAGGAAAAGCACCGTCCCGAGCCCCAGCGTCGCCGCCGTTCCCCGTCGGCGTCGCGCGGTGTCTTCGTTCGTTGTTGTTCGCCACTTGCTTGTTCCCAGTCCCCCCCTTCCCCCAGTTTGCCCCGCACACGTTGGCGTCCATGTAGCTGTAGTTGTCGCTGTATTTTACCCGGTCGGTGCGCCGTCCCGCCCCGCAGCGCGTCGCCGTCCACATATGTCGCGCGTCTGCCGGCGCCGCCGGCGCCGCTGTTTTGTCCATTCGTTCGCGCGAGTCTCCTCGACGCCGCCCCCGCGTGCGTCCCCACCACTTCGTTCGCCGTCCAGTTCCCCTCTCTCAGTTCCCGCACGTGTCTGCGCCCCCGCCGCAGCTGTGGCAGTCAGGGGTGTCTCTCCGTGTCGTATTCGTGTTCGTATCATTACTCTGTGGTGTCGTCTGTGTGTCCCACCGTCATCGTCCGCGGGACGCGTCGGCGGGGATCGTCCCCCACCCCCACCGCCACCCCACCGCCCAGCGGAGAGAGGCCCCGCGGGGAAGGAAGGTCGGCGGCTGCGCGTTGGGCGGCCGCCGCGTTTGCGTTTCGGCGTTATGAGTCGGGTTTTCGCTCGTACTGCTCCGACAACGCAGCCTTCCCCGTCCAGTGCGGCCTCTCTCCCGCCGCCGCGTGTCCCGCGTCTTGCGTCGTGCCCCCCTCCCCGTCTCAGTCCCCCCTCCACCGCCCCGTTGCTGCCGCCGGTGCCCCTCGTCGACGTTCGTTCGCGTGTCGTGTCGACATCGGCCGGGCCTCGCCTGCCCGTACACCCGCCCCCCCCCACGCATTGTTCCTTCGCGCGTTGCGCTCGCTGCGTCCGCCGCTTGTGACCCGCCGCCGTGTCGCTCGGTCCTGTGTGTCGCGCTGTGCCGCGGCGTGAACAATGCCTCCGCCCCCCCCCCACCCATTCGTTCTGTTTCTCTGATCTGGCCCTCCTGTCTCTGTTTCCCATTACGATTGGTGTCTCGCTGTTTGTTTCGCCGCCTCTCTGCGCGTGCGCCTACCCGCCACGCGACGCACGGCGCCCCCTGCAACCCCTACAACCCCTACAACCCCCATTTCTTGATAAGTTTCCCCGCGTTGACATTGGTTCTTGGTTTTGTTCGTTGGCGTTGTTGCTTTGTCGGCGAGTAGCTCTGTCTGCGTCCGCGTGTGTCCAGTTGCTCTGTGCTGTTCTTAATTTCGGCGGGTGCCCCGCCCGGTCGCATCCCCCGGACGGGGTCCTCCCCGCCCTCACTCCCTTCCGTCCCCTTTGAACCGTCACCTCGGCGACGTCACCGCCGATCGCTGTCGACGCGGAGGTGCCCGACTGGCCCGCCCACACGTCCACCTCTTTACTCCGCAAACCCTGCGCCTTCTCTAATTGACACACTCATACCAACGGCCGTCCGCTCTGTTCGCTCGTCCTTCTCCACAACAACAGGCGTTCCTCCGGCCGCCCGCCCACCAGATGGATCGCATTAAGGCCCTGTTCTTGCTAATGTGTCGACCTCTACAGCACCACGCACAGTAGTGGTTGTGTACTTTCTCCATATTAAATCATTTACACTGCCCCGTGTAGATAACGTGGCTAGGACCTGCTGCAGTGGGCCTGCAGTGGGCCTGCAGTGGGCCTGCAGTGGGCCTGCAGTGGGCCTGCAGTGAGTGGACAAGCGGGTGAACCAACCGACGCACTGCGCACGGACCGACGGACAGATTCTGTGCTGGTCCCCTCTCGAGCGACACGAAAATCCCCCGTGAAGAAAAGGCCAACGAGGACGCTTTCGTGGCCCCCTCTCGACGGCGACGACTGCGACGGCTGTGACGACTGCGACGACTGCGACGACTGCGACGACTGCGACGACTGCGACGACTGCGACGACTGCGACGACTGCGACGACTGCGACGACTGCGACGACTGCGACGGCTGCGCAGACAACAGACAAAAGGCAAAGGCGACCGACCAATCGCAGGACTTAACTGACGGCACATCGCGAAGAGAAACAGAACAAACCAGTTTGACCACAACAGGAAACACAGCGAGGAAGTGTGGCAGAACAGATTCTCATCAATAGAAACAGCAAACGAAATCAATGCAGTTGGTGGGGAAACATCAGTAATTAACGCTGGGGTTGTCAAAGGAAAACACGCCTGCCGAAGAAGGCCGAGGCCGTCGCAGAGGAAGAAACATACAGTATATAACTACACGAGCATGCCCGGGCGATAGCGTGATAGCTACACCCACGATGCTGTGTGCAGCCGCTACCCACCGACTCGATAGATAAGAGCGACCACAAATGATGCGAATTGAGTGAAAATGGGACCAACCGCTGGCACACACGTGGTCAACAAACAGAGACACAAACGTTGGAAAACAACACTTTACTGGGACGAACATTGGGGAGACCTTTCGCAGGCCGAGATTGGTGAAATATCGATCGCGTGTACACCGCAGAACGGGCAGCCTCAAAGAGAAGCCCACCGACAAGACAAAACAGCCGCAACGGTCGCACCGGAACCATCGCGGCTGGAGCCAGACGCATGTGTTGAATTGCACATGCAACATCAGGCGAAAGCGAAACACTACCGCCGTCGCTTAGCCGTGAGGGCGTAGCTGTGTGTGGAGAACGAGCTCGCGACAGGAAAATATGTCGCCAGGGACGCTCCACCCCGCAGCCACTGCGGACGACAACGACCCGTGACGCAACGGTTAATCGCAGAAAGGCACCGACCACAACAACAAAACAAGCACACGACAGTTGATATGAAAGGACACACCGCGCGCGGTGCCGGCACGAAGCCGCGAACAACAAAGAAGAAGCTCAAATCAAAAGGAAAGAGAACACTGGGGAAATCATATATGGGAGGGGGACTTTAGTGAGGGGGGGGGGCACAGGAGATCGATCAGCGTTATGGGGGACGAACAGTGGCACCGCGGCGAGTAGACGACGCCGGTTCAATTCGAGAATTCAACAGGGAAAGGACACCACGAGGGAAAGCAACGAGCGAAGAACGGACAGCGGCAAGGCAACGAATCAAAAAGTGATGGCGGACGGGGCGCGACCCTCAGCAGGGCGCCTGGACGTCGTCGACCTCGACGGCGGGCTCCACGATTTGCTGCAGACTGGTGCTGTGCGCGGAGGCACTGGTGGCGCCGCTGTGTTGCGACAGCAGCGACGAGGTGGACGACGAGGCCCGGCGCAGCACACGAGGCATCGTTGTTTGCTGGCTGAAGCCGACGCTGTGGCCCACCGTGCCGCTCGCACAGCTGAGGTTGCCATTCGTCGCGCCCACCTTGCCCGCCGCAGACTCGTACATCGACGACGAGGAGGTCAGAATACGCAGCGAAGGCGCATTGGTCGCTTCAGCGCCATGGCGCTGTATCGGCGGCAGAGGCGCATGCACTGCACCGCGATGCGAGGCATCGGTGGGCACCGCCTGCGCGGCGGAGGTCGATGACAGCGACAACGACGAGAGGAAATGCGTCATCGACGTGGGGCGCAACAACAGCGACGTTCTGCGCGCTCGATGGTGGCCGTGGTGATGGGCACCCGTCGTGTGCTGCGGGTGCGGGCGATGCGACGGACCGTGCCGCTCCGTCGCCGGTCGCTGAATCTGTTCGCGCGACTGAGACAGCGACTGAGACAGCGACTGGGACAGGGACGACGACTCCGACCAGCGCGACGAGGCGTTCATCGGGTTGGCTTGCTGCTGGACGAACGAGTCGGAGCGGTACATGCCGAACAGCTGGAAGAAGCTCGTCGAGCGCTTCGCCTGCGCCTCGTGCGCCGTCTGACGCACCGCATGGACCGATGGCCCGGCTGGTGCCAGCGACGCTGGCAACGGCGGCTGGGAGGTGATCACGGCCTGGGCTGGTGGCTGCGGCAGAGGCCGCTGAACAAGGGCGGCGGGCGGTCTGCCGCTCAGCTTGCGGTCTGCGAGGCTCTCCTCTCGCAAGAGCAGCGCACGGGCGGTTTGAAGGGCTTCGTGCGACGAGTGGGGCTGGTGAGAGGACGCAGGCTGCGGCTGGTCGCTGCTGCGGGAGGAGATGCTGGACAGCGTCGGGGCGGCGATGAGCACCGACGCGGACGAGGCAGACGCACTGGAGGCCACAGACGCCGACGACGACGAGGACAGATCCACGCGGTGAAGGCGCTGTGAGGGGCGGAGGGGGTTGACCTCGGTGGTGGTCGCGGTCGAGGCGGACGCGGACGTGGCGTTGGACAACAGCGACACGGTGGACGAGATGGAGTGTCGCCGGGGGTCCTGCTCGGACTCCAGCGGCGCCGCCTCTGGAGGCGCACAGAGTTGTTCCGAGGGCAGCAGCGACTGTAGTTGCGGCGGCGGGGTCATTCGCCGGCGCCGAGAGGAAAGAGGCGTCGCTGTCTGCGACGCAAACGGATTCTCCGCGGGCGCGTCACTCACGGACTTCTGCAGACCACCGTCGAGCGGAGTGGGCGTGGGCGTGCGGGACAAGTCCTTTGCCGACGAGATCGGCACGCGGCGCTTGCGACGCCAATGCGACGCGGACGAGCCGCTGTCGCCACTGGCGAGGGATGGCGCTTTGCTGCCTTGCGCGTCTCCATCGGGCGGTCGTTGTGCTTTGCCTAGTCCGTCGTCGGCTTCGCTGTCGTCCGTGAGACTGCGCGTGCACACGGGGCGCTCGGCAGTCGACGGGGCAGCTGCACCGACGTTGTCATCACAATGAAACACGGCCGCCGACTGCGACTGCGCAGAGGCGGACGACTGCTTCTGCGACGACGACGATCGCTCCGAGGGCGGCAGAGACTTGGTCAGCTGGCGTTGCATCTCGCGTGGCTCCTTCGACCCGGAGACACGGGAGCGCGGAGCATCATCCGCCGGCTGATGGCTCGCCGTATATGAGTACGACTCCTGCGTGAAGCCTCCGTAGCCGACGACCGGCTGGCAATACATAGGCGACCTGTGGGTCTCGCTGCGTCCAAACTCGTTGGGGCTCTGCGTCGCAGACGCCGGTGGAGGAGGAGACGGCACGACGGGCTTGCGGTAGGCGGACGCTTCGCAGCTGAGGATTTCCTCTTGGAGCAGCTCGTGGAGGATGGGCAGCGGCACGTACTGCTCTTCGAAGAAGAACTCGCGGGGGTCGATCTTCTCGGGGAACACGACGTCGCTGTAGCGGTAGTAGCACGGAGCGTCCTTCAAGTACGCCATGTGCAGCGCCTCCTCCGCGGTGACGCGCTTGTGGGGGTCCACCGTGAGCAGGCCTTCCAGCAGATTCAAAGCAGGCGCGGTCGCAAAAGAGGGCGGAATGAGCAGCTCCCACGGCTTGTGGAAGTAGTCGACCTTGTTTTGCAGATACGACTTGGCCTCGGCGGTGAGCGGGAAGCCCAGCGCCTCCGGCGGGTAGTAGCCGACGACGTCGAAGATGGTCTGAATCTGGTGCAGGTGGTTCTTGCCAGGAAATAGAGCTTTGCGCATCATGAGCTCCGCGAAGATGCAGCCCACCGACCAGATGTCAATGGCGGCAGAGTACGGAGCCTGCACAGGCGACAGCAGCAGCTCCAAGCATCGGTACCACGTGGTCACCACCGCATGTGTCATCGGCTTGTCTGTGTTCTCCCCCATCAGAGTGGAGTGATGCATATAGCGAGCGAGGCCTAAGTCTGCGATGCGAATGTGGCAGTCCTTCGTCAGTAGAATGTTGCCGGGCTTCAGGTCGCGATGGAAGATGCCCAGCCGATGCATCGCGTTTACGCCTTCGAGGATTTGCTTCATGAAGCACTTGTAATGGCTCTCAGTCAATGGCTGGCTGCTATGGATGATGCGAGCCAAGTCGCTGTCCATCAGCTCCAAATACATGTACAGCTCCTTCTTTGCCTCGTTGACACTGAGGTCGTAGAGAGAAATGATCTACACGCGGCGGGTGGTTGTCAGTGGTGGTGCACGTCAAAGAGCAGTAGAGACTTACATTAGGGTGAAAGGATAGCTTTTTGATGATTTTGATCTCCCGCAAGTGATGCACAGCGTCCCAAATGTCCTCTGCGTAGGGCCGAACGCGTTTGATGGCTACGTCGACACCGCGGACCGTGTCGAAGGCTCGAGTGACGATACCAAAGGAGCCACGGCCCATGATTCGAGCCTGATTGAAGTTGTACCGTACATCTACAGTGAATGTGTTGCCTGCGACTTTGAAAGGTTGAATGAATGGATCCACTGGAAAACTGAAGCGTGGATTGGCGTCCATATTCAGGTGATGAATGCTCTCTATTCGTTGCTTGATCTTTTTAATATGTTGCCCTTTGAAACAATATGTGTTTCCACGAACTTTGCTGCACAGTTCTTGGTGATTCGTCTCGGTAATGATACGTCGTCGAGGTGAAATCAAATCTTGTCGGTTTTTCGCGCATCTGGGAGGCGACGGTTTTTCCGCGCACGGCTCTCCTCTCCGACCGTTTCGCACTCGACTCCAGCTGGACCTTGTACTAGTATATAGTACTAGTATATGGTATAGGTACTACATACTGTACATGGTACAGTACAGCGTACAGCACATGGTACAGTATGTAGCTGTCCTCTTCACTGGGACTGGGGGTTCACTGTCTCCCCAATGTTATAGCTCCATGCCTTCCGTGTATATCTCCTGTGGCTGGCTGGCGCAAAACCAAAACAAACGAGTCTCCATTCCTTGCATGCACACGACAAATCAAAGCAATGCCCATAGCCCATAGCCCATAGTCCATGACTCACAGAGATGCGGTGCAAAGAGTTGTCTCAGACGTCAGCAAACCGTGTCGATTCGAATGTGTGTTGTCTTGTAGGCCCGTCCTATTGACAGCGTATGGATCAGCTGCGGTGGACGCTGACATGTACACGAAGTAGACTCACAAGAGACAGTTGATATGAAATCGATACGTACGATGCGAGGTACCGAGCTGCTGTCGAACCTCGACGGAGGCACTCGCCACACACGTAAACCGTTACACAAACGATAACCAGAAGGTCAGAACGAGCAAATATTTATAACAGTATCTATTCGTACCCATTTGTGCAAAGGTAACAGGCAGCTGAAGAATATACCCGCGACTCCCACTACTGAAACAGTCGTGGTGACCTCAGACGGCGCCAAACACGTTGCGCCCAGATGTCGCAGGCTCCAGAACGCATCCCCAAGGCACGGCGCAGTAGATGGCGTTCATTCGTTGCCGCTTCAAGTTGATGGTGTAACCAATACCCCGACGCCGCTGTCTGGTGCATCAACCACTGCTTCCTCATCCTCTGACCCTGTGGCTGGAGTCTTTGGATTCGGTCGAAAGAAGACAACCACGTACAACGGGACATCTCCACGAAGAAGAAAGCGACTGCGCCACTGCAATGCCGTCCGCGGTTCGTAACGACAGCCACGTCGCGGGATAGCAGATCACCATCTCCTGACCTTGTTAGCACACCACCAAACAGATGGTTGTTTGCAGCACCTTCACGAGGAGGCCTCTTTTTCATCGGCGCTCGTCTCGATATTCAGCCCCACGGCTTCAAAGCGATCGCGATAGTCCTCATAAGCACCACGTTTACAAATACGATAAACTGCTCGACCTAACGCCAGGCCCCACAACTCTCTCGGATACGACGACGACTCCTCCGGTACCTTATAGGCGTGTGGAATACGCTTCTTCTCCCCATACTCACGACGGTAACAACGCACCGCCTCACAGATGCGATCCACCATCAACTCCTTACGCGGCTTCAACGGCACTCCCATCGCCTCCAACTCCCCACGATGCTCTGTATACGTCGACTGTTTAATGATATTAGAAACGATCTGACCCAGCTTCATGCCCCGCACCGGCACTGCATACGCCGCATCGTCCGCTGCGACCACATATGTCGCCGGCACCTCATAGTGACCGTACCGACCATAGAACGACTCCAACGCTTGCCGCACCAGCACAAACGGATACTGCGGCTCATTCCAGCGATCGAAGGTGAGTCCCAACGCCTCGAAGCGAGAACGATGCGCCTCATAATAACCCTCATTGCGTATACACATCACAGATAGGCCCAACCTCATGTCCCACAGATCCCGATCCCACCGACCATCGCCATGCGGCACCACAAACAGATTCGGTATCCTCACATCGCCGTACAACGCCTTGTATGTGGTCAGCCCTCGCTCGATACGACCCACCTGGTACTCCTCGTCCGACCACACCATGCCGGCCTTGTTCAGCTGCTCCACCTGAGCTGGCGACAGTCGTTTCTTCGAGGTTCGGAGGTCGCTGATCCGCCTGCCTAACCGATCGCCATGAAGCTCTCTCGGCCATGGTTCCTCAGCGGGTACGACGAACGCTGTCGGAACGTTGGCGTGATGGTAGAGCTGTCGAAATAACGACAACGATGTCGCTACGACGATCACCTCATCCTCCATCAGGCTGTCCAGTGGAGAGGGGCTTTCGATTTCCAGCCCCACGGCTTCAAAGCGATCGCGATAGTCCGCATAATCACCACGTTTACGAATATGATAAGCCACTTTACCTAGCGCCAGGCCCCACAGCTCTCTCGGATACGACGACGACTCCTCCGGTACCTTATAGGCGTGTGGAATACGCTTCTTCTCCCCATACTCACGACGGTAACAACGCACCGCCTCACAGATGCGATCCACCATCAACTCCTTACGCGGCTTCAACGGCACTCCCATCGCCTCCAACTCCCCACGATGCTCTGCATACAGCTCATCGTGAATGATATTAGAAACGATCTGTCCCAACTTCATGCCCCGCACCGGCACTGCATACGCCGCATCGTCCGCTGCGACCACATATGTCTGCGGCACCTCATAGTGACCGTACCGACCATGGAACGACTCCAACGCTTGTCGCACCAGCACAAACGGATACTGCGGCTCATTCCAACAATCGAAGGTGAGTCCCAACGCCTCGAAGCGAGAACGATGCGCCTCATAACCACCCTCATTGCGTATTCTACGAACAGCGTCGCCCAACTTCATGTCCCACAGATCCCGATCCCACCGACCATCGCCATGCGGCACCACAAACAGATTCGGTATCCTCACATCGCCGTACAACGCCTTGTATGTCGTCAGCCCTCGCTCGATACGACCCACCTGGTACTCCTCGTTCGACCACACCATGCCGGCGTTGTCCAGCTGTTCCACCTGAGCTGGCGACAGTCGTTTCTTCGAGCGACGGATGTAGTCGATCCGCCTGCCTAACCGATCGCCATGCAGCTCTCTCGGCCATGGCTCCTCAGTGGGCACAACGAACGCTGTCGGAACGTTGGCGTGATGGTAGAGCTTCCGAAACACGTCCAGCAGTACAGGAATCGTTTCCGTCGCCAATGTCGCAGGTGTGCTCGCACCCGATGTCTTCGATCTGGGCTTCTTCCCAACCGCCGACGCTGTGGTCTTTCCCTCGTCCGTTGATAAGTATCGACGTAGCGGAACGACCACCGGCCCATGTTTCCATACACCTCGCATCGCCAAGACAACGGAACAACCGATGTTCGATCTGCTCACTGCGACAGCAGTCCGGCGCACACTCGTCGCCAGCATTGGACCTTTCGTTTGGACAACTATCCCAGTAGATGAGGCTTCCCGTTCGTCTCTTGCAAGGCAATGGATTGTGAGACAAGACAGGCAGAGGAGGAGGAGAACACCACTGCCAACGGTGGAACGAGGAAGGACGTCAAAGAAGGACGGCCTGAACATGAAGAACGAAGACATGAAACGTGAAACGAAGACATGTACAGCACATAGTCCCCATGTGGACTATATTTGGTTTATATACTAGCGGCGATGTACAGTACGCTTCTGAACTGCGACAGCAACACACACTCTGTGCTCTCTCGGTGACAACAGTACATAGTCATGGTGACTTAAGTATCGTCAATAATTCACTTCGGCGTTGAGAGAGGAATGTTACGGCACACGGCCCGACTCTCCTATCTTCCTCTTTGGTGAATACCGGTAGTCTCTGTTCTCTTGGCGATGTTCGCTTCGACCCTGAGTCAACCCGAGCGCACGCCACGATGACGGTGATCATTCCAACCTAAAGGTCTGGTGAGCGAGAAAGGAGCCAGTTGTGGAGTGGGAAAGAGCAAGGTGGATCGGGTATCCCGGTAAAAGGCTGGTACTTCCCTTGTCTCACATGGCAAACATTGACAGCAAAGACATTCCACCTCATTCCACGAGTTCGACACAGCGATCCCATCGATGAGTTCACCTGCGACTGACGAGGACTTGCAACGGATCATCGACGCGGCCATATTCCACAATCCATTTCAAATGGGCAGCTTCGATGGCTCTGCCTCTACTATTCTTCAAGACATGAACAAGAAAGGTTTCCGACCGATAACACCCGCAGAATACCGGCAGACGGTGGAACAGAAGAAGGCCTTGCGCCTCTGGTGGCCGCTGCAGCCGGCGGTCGCTCAAGACAACGACAGTTCACTTAAAATGAAACAGTGCTCACTGTACGACCAAAGCGGCGACGGCTGCATCTCCAGCGATGCAGCGGCCACGTGCAGCTCGGGGCTGCGGTCTACGCTCGTCTCCGACGACTCCGCAGCGCTGCAGGCGACAACGACGATGCTGTCCGAGCTGCCGACCGAGGCGTGGAACCACGTGTCGCAGCTGCACTACGTGCCCACCGAGCTGAGCTTCACCTACGGCACCGACGACGACGACGAGATGTGACGACGCGGCGAGCCGCAGTTGTAACGCGGCCAATTACAGTCCCCACCACACCGCTACACCGCTACACCGCTGCGGCACCACCGCCGGTAACAGACACTAACCTAACAACAACAGGCGCACGGTCCGCGCGGCTCACTGCTCACCGCTGCCACGGCGCCTGCCGCGCGACGGCCTCGACGCCGCCGGTAACCTTCTCGCTGCCGCTGCGGCTGCTGCGGCCGGACTCGACGTCGCCGCGCAGGCTGCCGCCGCTGTGGCTGTGGCCGTGGCTGTGGCTGTGGTCGTGGCCGTGGTGCTGCTGGTGCCGGGCGGCGGCTGCGCGCTGCTCGTCCAGCAGCCGCGCGAGCTCGGCCTCGTCGGCGAGCGAGCGGCCGGAGCCGAGGTAGCCGTTGAGGTCGGAGTCGACGAACTCGTCGTCGTAGTCGTCGTCCTCGTCCTCCTCGAAGCCCGCCTCCCCGTCGCTGTCCTCCTCACCGTCCTCATCGTCGCTGCCCGAGCCGCCGCTGCCGCCGTCGCGCGTGTCCGTCGCGCGGCGATGGGACAGCGGCGCGGGCGCCTCGAGGTCGACGTCGGTGAGGTCGAGCGCCGAGCCCGTCGCGGGCTTCGGCGGCATGTGCGTCACGACCGCGGCGGCGGCGGCGTTGACGGCGGCGAGGCCCTTGCGCGCGAGCAGCGCCACGTCGGGGCTGGTGGAGGGCGGGCTCTGGTACTGGTTGTGGCTCGCGAACGACACCTGTTTCTTCGGCGGCTTCCTGCGGCCGGCGGCCGCCGTCGTGGGCGGCGGCTCCACCGTCGTGAACGAGCCGTTGCGCTGGCGGTGGCCGGGGCTCTGCTCGTGCGCCGCGAAGTAGAGCAGCGGCGTCTCGTCGGTGTCCTCGTCATCGTCCAGGCCGCCGCGGCGGCCCGCGTCGTCGCCGTGCGACTGCTCCAGCCGCTGCCACAGCCGCCCGACGGCGCTGCCCGCCGCCGTCGTCGCAGCGGACGTCGAAGCCGTCGCGCCGGACGTCGCTGGACCCGCCGCGCCGCTGGCGGCCGCCTTCGACGTGGCGGACAGCGCCGAGAGCATGCTGCGCACGCCGCCGGTCGTGTTCGCCTGGCGGTGCGTCATCTCCGACGCCGACGACGACGATGCGGCGGTGGCGGCGGCGGTGGTGGTGGCGGCCGCCCCGGCGGCACCGGCGGCGCTGCGCGGGTAGACGACGGTGTACTGCCCCGTGCGCACGAAGCGCCAGAAGTTGTCGACCATGTGGGCGCGGCGCTGGGCGTCGAGCAGCGGCGCGCGGTCCTTGACGAGGTGCTGCAGCGTGGTCTCCTTCATCACCAGGACGCACTGCACGTACGCCACCATGCCGCCGTACAGGCTCAGGCCCAGCGACAGGTACTGCACCATCGCGTAGTGCGCGTACTGCGACCAGACGCAGCGCTCCACGCGCCACAGCGTCGCGGGCGAGTACCACGCGACGTCGGCGGGCCGCACGTTGGCCATCAGCAGCGGGTCGCAGAGCGTGTCGTAGGCGACGTAGCGCGCGCAGACGAAGTAGACGAGGCAGGCGGCGCAGAGGAGGCTCTGGAAGAGCACGAAGAGGCGGCGGTTGCCGCGGCCGACGCAGGTGTGCAGGTAGGGGCAGTGGTGGTCCTGGTCCAGCACGCAGCTCTGGCAGTAGCTGCAGTGCGTCGCGATCGAGATCGCCGTGCGCGGCCCGCCGCCACCGCCGCCACTGTCGCTGCCGTCGAGGGCGTCGGCGTCGTGGCCGCTGTGGCTGTGGCTGCTGTGGCCGAGGCCTCCGCTGCCGCCGCCACCGCGCTGCGACCGCGACGCGCCCTTGAGGATCTCGACGCAGCGCTTGTCCGACAGGCAGTGGCCGCACAGCCGCGGCCCCAGCGACCGCAGCCGCACGACCGCCTCGACGGTGCGTCCGCCGCTGCTGCCGCTGCCGCCAGACCCGCCGCCACCGCCGCCGCCGTGCGCCGACGACGACGACGACGTTTGATACGCCGACGAGCGGAACGACGAGTCGTCGGCGGAGACGAGGCGCTGCTTGACGACGGACACGCGGCCGGTGAACGCGTCCTTCACGACGGCGAGGCGCACGCTCTCGCCGCCGCCGCCGCCGGGCGGCTGCAGCTGCTGGCGCTGCTGGCGCTGCGAGAAGTCGACGAGCTCTTGGTTCTCCTCGTCGGTGCCCTCGGAGGGCGCCGCGTCGAGGATCTTCTGCGTCAGCTCCACTTGCATCTCCTTCGGCGCGAGCTGTGGCCGCGTGCGGTGCACCTGCCAGGCGCTGTAGCCGACCGCGAGACCGAGCGTCACGGCGACGAGCTTCGTCGGCGTCGAGACGATGTCGCTGACGTACGCGAAGAAGCAGCCGCCGATGAGCAGCGCGAAGCCGGCGTAGCTGCCGACGAAGAAGCGGTCGCGGTGCACGATGAGGTAGTGCTGGCCGAGGCCGTAGAGCGCCACGGCGGCGGTCAGCAGCGTCAGGACGCTGCCGTAGAGCAGCCCGTGCCACGCCAACATGAAATAGAAGAACAGCCACAGCGCCGCGACGAGCACCGTGGGCGTCCAGGCGGGCAGCAGGTAGAAGAACATCACGTCCATCAGGAACTTCGCCATCTTGCGGTTCTCCGAAACCGTCGCCATCTGCGTCAGACGGCGGAGGCGGGCGGGTCGGGTGGGTGGGGCACGCACATCGCACAACGGCGGTGAGGGGTGGCATGGCATGTGGCGTGTGGCGTGTGGCGTATGTCTTACCTTGTAGACGTCCTGCCCGGCGGCATTGCAGACGGTGCGGAAGAAGCTGGGGTTGTTCTGGTAGAGGTAGAAGGCCTGGATGAGGTCGAACTTCTTGTTCGTCGCGAGGAAGTGCAGCAGCGAGTTCTTCGTGCGCGGCTCGACGCAGGTCACGTTGGCGCCGAATTGAATCAGCAATTTGCTCATTTCGAAGCCCCGTGACGTGTTGTTGTTCTGCATGAGCCAGAGCAACGGTGCGATGCCGTTGGCGTCCTCCGCGTTCGGGTTTGCTCCCCACGTGAGCAGCATGAACGCCGCGTTCAGGTCTCCTACGAACCATTACACGACACATAACGAATTGACAACGACAACAGCGGCAGTGGGATAGCCTGTGGTACCTAAGCGAATGACCAGGTTTAGCGCGTCGAGGCCCTGTTTCGACTTCAGCGACAAGTCCAAATGCAAATGCTCGTGAAGCACATGCGCCATGGCGTAGTACTTCTTTCGTAATGCCCAATGAAGGGGTGTTTCGCCAAGAATACCACCAGGAAGGGATTCTGCGCCATTCTTAATCAAAAACTTCGCAATTTGAATGCGGTTGTTGATGGCCGCCCAGTGGAGCAGTGAGCAGCCATCGGCATCCGTGCTTCGTGCAGAGAAGGCCCCACTGACGATAGCATTCTTGACAGGAAGGAAGTCGCCCTCTTGGACGAATGCAACCAGATCTTCCGCGTCGTAGGGTGCTTCCACGGCGTCAACGTCCGACATGTTGCGCTCCTGAAACTCGTTCAATCCAACAAAGCACCGGTTCACGTTGTCTCACCCACACAAGACACGATCGACCCTCGTCCGATTCACCGCCTTTCGATGCCGAAAGCGATGTACATCGTCCTGGGAGGACGTCAATTGCCTTGGGTCTCTCGGTCCTCCGAGCGCCTTTCGCTGCGTCCAAACTGCCAAGCCGCAGTTGGCAGTGCGCCCCCACTGACCACGGCCACACTTCTCCGTCGGTCTGCCACGACATCGTCATCGTGCAGCTCGTCAAGCTCCCGACCACCGCCGCCGCCGCCGCTCGTCGTTGATCAATCCAATCGACTTCTGCGACGAAATGGGTCGCAAATCTGCCCCCTTCCACTTTGTATCTCGTCAAAATTGACAAATTGGTGCTGGTAGGGATGCCTACAATGCTTTTGTGATGATACATTGGGAATGATTCGTATTTGGATTGGCTGAGGACCTCTGTGGTCACGCTGCACTTTCTTAACGATGGCCGACGTTGAGCCACAAACGTGGCAACTGGGTCAATACTGGTGGTTTTATCGACAATTCTATCACGTGTTTGTGGTTTATGATCGATAGCGGTGGCTATCGTGTTGTGCAAAAGGGAGAAAAGCAATGGACCACTGGTCCAACTAGCGAGGGATGGTTTCGATCCATCGACCCTAGGATTATGAGCCCTATAAGCTGCCGCTGCTCCACCCCGCTGTCAACTGTTAGAACCTTGAGAATATCAAGCACTACAAAATCCTACGCGTCGAAGATATCGCCTCACGATGCCCATTGTTTCTATTCCTGTCAGTCCCCAGTTCGATCAGCGGGGTGGAGCAGTGGTAGCTTATAGGGCTCATAACCCTAGGGTCGATGGATCGATACCATCCCTCGCTAGGCTTCTATTTTTGTCTCTTACTTCTTGGAGTGGGGGCAAAAGAGAAGCAAGAACAAAGCAGACCAATTGCCAGTCGGCGGCAACACAGTTACACTACTCTACCGTCTACACCTGCTTGGTTCTCGGCTTTCGTTGGATACCCTTTGGGTAGTGACGCTGGATGAGCCCAAACAGAACAAAGAGAAACAAGTAGGCAGCGATGAACGATTTTCCTTCGACGGAAGCCAACCGGTTCCGAAGCATTTGACCCTGTTGTAGACCCTGTTGTACAATCTACAGAAGCCAGCACGTCAATATCCCCACTTGTCGGTGCATCGCAGCATTGTGGGCTGTCTTACCTTAGTGAACTTCATATTAAATGATGGAGGACACTGTGGTTCGGAGAAAATTATCGTTCCAACATCAATGAAGGTCGAGGGAAAGGTTCCGCCTACAATTGAAAGACAAACAATCAAGATTAGCGACAAATGATTGCACTCTCCAAAGAACCGTGCGCAGTGGAACCTCTCGTTCGTATGAGGTAGCTTTGCTTGTGACATTGATTTGTGATATTGAGAAAAATGAAAGGGTTCTCCTTTCTATGCGATACATCGAATATGAATGACTGGTTGCGACAGATGGCCATGCTCGAGACAACTCTCGGAGGGGAAGAAGCTGTCGACACCGTCAGATTTAGGGATACTGGCTCAGATTCAGTCATCCTGTAGATTATATCCCTTTCAAATGACAGATAAATATTATACAAGGCTAATTTAGTGTATTGTGGGCGATGTTGATCGTTTACCCCGTGACAGCCACACCACTCTCGCTGGGATGAGATACTGGAAGCATCGATGAGAACAAAGTTGGTGGTATTGATTCAAAGCACACCAAGAGCTGTAGCTGTGGCAGGGTTCATACACGTGTGAACGTCTTTGTTGGCACATGCAGTGTATGCAATGAAATGTATTGTGATCAATGGTGACCAGCTTCAACTCGAGACCCTTCACCTGCACCTGCACCTGCACACCGCGTTTACAGTGACGAGGGCGACTTCGCGTCCTTGTTTTCATTTCCTCGTTCATGTCGTTGCATTGGAGGATACCTCTCGTCCCCCCAATACGTTTCGTGTGTGTCAGGACGATGTCCCTCGGGGCCTCAGGGGCCCCACTGTACGTTCCGCTGGGGTTTTACTTTGTGCACCAAATGCCATTATATATATAAATCCTCGCCAAGCAACTGTTCTCTTGCCCAGTATCCAACTTCAACACCAACCTCGTGTTTGCGCCTTAGCCCCTTACAAGTCACGTCACCTTTCCTGTTTCTGATAAAAACAAAATCGAAACGCATTTGTGTCGGTGTGGGGTTTGGTCTGTGGGCTCCCTCTCACAACAGGGCTGTGCTCTCCTGAGTGCGCAGGGAACACGACGTCAACCGCAAAGGGAAACAGCGAAACAAGTGGCGACTCTGTCGATTTCAGGTGACCACGTCGAGAGAGTGACCATCCATCTGACAGAAAAATAATTGGACGGTGAGTGGTTTAGGTGGTTACTATTTTCCTCAGAAGTTTCGAGCCACCAGGAGGCCAAAATGAGCTCTGAAGACCTAGTTCAAAAAATTCGACACGGTTTGCGTCGAGTTCTAGACCGCACCACGCACGCGATGGAGACCTTGCAAGAAGCGTTAAATTTCATTGGATGGGAGCGATATCCGCATTATCGCGATCATCACGGTGTTGGTCGTTCGGGTCTGATCGGTACAGCTGTGGGTGCTGTGGCGGGCTTCCACTTGTCCCTTTTGTTGTGTTCCTTGTTCCTGTTGCCATACGGACTGGTCCGGTCTTCTTTGGTAAGCTTCAATCCCTCGGTTGCCGCCTCGGTAGCGTACTGACCGTCTGTCGTGCGCGTAGATCGTGTGGAGCTTGCACATCGTCCTCCTGGCCACCTTCCACTTCCTGGAGTTCTTCGTGACGTCGCTGCGCCAGCCGCACAGCTTCTCCACTGATTGTAAGTCCTCCTCTCCCCTCCCTGGCTGCCAGTCTCGCCCCTGTGTCTCACCCGCTGTTGCTCGCCGTGACGCTGTGCAGCCTTCATCGTCAACCACAGTCTCAACTACACCGTCGCCATCGTCGCTTCCTTCGTCGAGTTCTGGGTCGAAGTGCTCTTGTTTGGTTCACGGCGGCTGCGGTACCCACTGTTCTTTCTGGTTGGTTTGGTGATGGTGGTGGGCGGGCAGTATTTCCGGTCGCTGGCGATGTGGCAGTGCGGCGAGTCGTTCAACCACATGATCGCCCACGAGAAGCCCAGTCACCACCGCCTGATGACCTCGGGCCTGTACCAATATCTCCGCCACCCGTCGTATTTCGGCTGGTTCTACTGGTCGATCGGCATGCAGCTGGTGCTGGGCAACTTCTGGTGCTTCGCCGCGTACTTCTACGTCTCGTGGAAGTTCTTCCACGAGCGTATCCCCTACGAGGAGGAGCTGCTGCTGCGCTTCTACGGGGACGAGTACCGCCAGTACGTCGCCCGCAGCTACATCGGCATTCCCTTTGTCTTCAGCAAGATCACAGCGCCGACGCCGGCGCCGTCCGCGTCGCGGTCAACGACGACGATGGCGACGGCGACGGTGGCAGCGGTGACGGCAGCAGCGACGGCCACAGCGGCGGCGGCGGCGCCGACGGTCGTCGAGCCCGACCGCCCAGCCGCCACCGCAGTGCCGACAGAGGAAGCGCTAGCCGCAGCTCCGCCACTGCACAGCACCGACGACGCGGCGGTCGCTGCGGATGC
Organism: Poteriospumella lacustris; assembly: GCA_008000375.1. NCBI lineage: Eukaryota > Chrysophyceae > Chromulinales > Dinobryaceae > Poteriospumella > Poteriospumella lacustris. The sequence continues at coordinate 4,067 of SMOI01000465.1, read as the reverse complement.
GACGGCGGAAGACGTCGCGTCGCCCACGCTGATCGACGACGACGACGAGGACCTCTACGACTCCGCGCGCCAGTCCGCAGCGCCGAGTGCGTCGTCCAGCGCCAAGCAGAAGGACGAGTGAGGCCCGCCCCGCCGCCCCTCTGCCTTAGCCCTAGTCCATAGCCGCCGCTGCATCTGTCGTTGTCTGTCGGTGAGGCGGGGGGGGGGGGCTCGCCTCTCACCGAGCGGCGTCGGACCCGCTGCTCTCATTCTACCCCCTTTCCTCCTCTCCCTCTTCCTCCTATCCCCTTCAAATCGTTGTCAACGCGTCGCGTTGTGTTCGTGTGTGAGGTTGTGCGTAAGTATTGACCGCCGCGCCGCCCGGCGCGCGCGTTACATGGTCACCCCGCCCCGACGGGTCGCTGTATCTGGCTGTCGAGGCCGCCGTAGAGTAGGGGCCGCCTACAGGTTGTACTTGTTCTTGTAGAACTCCTGCTCGGCCGCCATTTTCTTTTGGAAGCTGCAGCGGCGGGAGAGACAGCGGCGCGGTCAGCAGCGCAGGTCAGCAGCGAGGGCGGACGAGGAGACTTACCGGTCGGCGTAGCGCTCGCGCTGGTTCAAAATGCGGTCGACGAAGTCCAGCGCTACATCGGTCAAGGACAAGGGCAAGGGCAACAAAACAACAGTCAGCGATCCACGAGGCGACGCAGACGGTGGCAGCGGCGGGGGGTGGGGGCGGCGTACCGGACAACGAATAGGACACGGCGACCTTCTGCAGCAGACCCTGCTGCGCGGCCAGCGCGTACGCCTCCGGGACGGAGTTGTCACCTACAAACACAGACACAGTCGCAGACACAGCCACAGGCAGAGACACAGGTGAGGCGGGTTCGTTCGCGGGCGGTGGACGGCAGCGGTGGGGGCGGGGGGCGTACCGGTGTCGCGGATGACGACGGTGGAGATGCGCAGGAAGGCGATCATGTCCGCGGTCACTTCCTCCGACGCGTCGATCAACGCGTCGTCGACGTACGTGCAGCCGAGCACCGACAGGACCCGCTCCTGCAGCGTCAGGATGGGCAGGTTCATGCCCTGGCGCTGGTTGACGATGGTGTCGTTGTGCACGCCGACGATCAAATAGTCGCCGAAGGCGCGCGCCTTCTCGAGGAACTCGATGTGGCCGGCGTGGAACATGTCCCAGGCACCCGCGACGTAGACCACGCGGTCTGTAGGCTTCGGAGCACGAGCACCAGCATGGAAGAGACGCAGGATGCGCGACGTGGTCAAGAAGTTCGACTTGCGGTCCAAGACGCCGCCGTTCTGCGGGTCGTTCTTGACCAACGCCCGCGAGGCCAGCGTCAATGGCGTACCAGGCGTGCCCGGCGACGATCCCTGGTCCGAGGAGTGTTGGCTGGGGGTGTTGTTGTGGTGGTGGAAGGTGCTCATGAGCAACATGCGGCCGACGATGTCGGTGGTGGAGATGCCCTCGGTGCGCGGGATGGTCAGGTACTTGCCCAGCTTGACGGCCGACTCGTACACGTTCTTGCCGTCGACGATGCAGGGGTCGTCGCCGTGCACGATGTAGTCGATGCGGTACTTCTTGATGACGTACTCGAGGTACTCGTCGTTCATCACGTACGGCACGCCCTCGACGACCTCGTCGACGAACTTGCAGCCGCGCACCGTGTCGATGCGCTCCTGTTCGCTGCAGATGGGCTTGCCCTTGCACTTCGTGATGGTCTCGTCACTGTTCACACCGACGATCAAGTGCGTGCCGAGGGAGCGGCCCTGTCGGAAGGCGTTGACGTGGCCGTAGTGCATCATGTCGAAGACGCCGTCCATCCAGATGCGGATCTCCTTCTTGCCGGACTTCGAGCTGCCTTCTCCGTCTTGTTGCAAGTCCAGCTGCTCCAACGAAAGCAGCTTTTCTTCCAGGTCTTGTACCATTTTCTCCGCCTAAAAACGACGACGCGTGCGTTAGGAAACACCGTTCGGACGACCCCGAAGGGGGCGCGACCACGCACCTGCTCCAACTTCTTCTGCAACTCATTGCGGGACTCGGAATGCTTTCTTCCCAAATAATACCAGTAGATACTGTACGTGACGGCCGCCGCCGACGTCCAGATGAGGACGTTTTTGCCGACTTTGTCCCAACGAATCTTCTCAACGACCGACATGCTGCCACACGTTCGCCGATCAATTAGACACACTCACGATACTCGTCGGTAAGGCGTACACGATCTCCCAAAAAGGATGCACTTTCGATCGACAGTGTCGTTTTACTCCATCGTTGAACCGAGATAGGAGTCGCGGAGGACGACGAAGTGCAAGGACAACCGAATCGGGTCACCGTTGAGCGAGCCGCCCCGCCAACCGTCGCCGTCGTCGTGTGCGCAGTCATCAGTCAGCAGCAGCAGAAAAACTGAAACGTCTCGGTCGATTCCACAGGAGAGACTCTGCGGGAGATGGCGGTCCTGTGTCGGTTGCAGCTACCGACGGAACCCAGCGAGTGGTGACTTCTTGACAGAGGCCCTCCCACAGATGGTGCCGTCTCTCTGTTCGGCGACCATCTTCGTCGTGGGGTGCCGCCACTCCTTCGCGGAACATCCCATCGTCTCCATCGGCGAAGACACTACAGCACTGTCCTTGCACTTCAAGGTTACAAGGGAATGTCAATCGATATACTAAATCCTCGTTGCTTCTGACCGGCAGAAGACGTCAAAAACTGTGTGAAGAGGAAGGGAATGAGCTGTTGAGGCATCCCAGCACGAGACCCTGTCGTTTTTGGCGTTCCTCCTAACCCAACCAGCCACCGCTACATCACCGTCCTATCGTGTCACAACCCCCGGCATGAGTGGCTCACTAGAAAAGAAGGACGCATTGGAGGTGTTCAAAGACTCCATGAACGTGTCCTCGTTCATCGCGGGCAGTGTGGCCGGTGCCAGCGGCGTCCTCGTCGGCCATCCGTTCGACTCGCTCAAGGTGCGCATGCAAGTGGGACAGAACCTATCGATCAACGGGTGGAACATGGAGGTATTGCGTCAGCTGTATCGCGGAATCATGCCTCCGCTGATGACGGTGGGCTGTGTGGCGGCGATCAACTTCGCCACCTACGAGTCCTTCAAGTCGCTGCTTTTGACGCGTACCAGTTCCGCCGAGGACAATCGCACACCACTTAGCAATATCTTCTTTGCGGGTTGTTTGTCGGGCGCGGTCATGGCGCCGTTCACGTCTCCGATGGGCGTGATCAAGATCCAGCTGCAGGTCGCGAAGCAGATGAGCTTCACGCAGTGCGTGCAGTACATGTGGCAGCGGAACAATTCCCCGCGGGCTTTTTACCGCGGCTCGTTGTTGTCAATGATCATGGAATCACCAGGTCGCGGAGTGTATCTGTGGACGTACGAGACGGTGAAGGCGATCTGCTTCAATCCGACGGAGATGCCCACGCACGCGGTGCAGCACCAGCGTCCCGAGTCGTACCCCATGTACATGCGCGCCATCTCTGCCTCTGTCGCCGGCATCTTCTCGTGGCTGGTGATCTATCCCTTTGATGTGATCAAGGCGAAGATGCAGCTCGACATCAGCCGCCAGAAGTACAGGTCCACGTGGCACTGTGTGCAGACGACGTGGGCGGAAGGGGGTGTCCGTGGCTTCTTTCGCGGTCTGACGTACACACTCATCCGCGCGGGACCTGTCGCGGCGACGATCTTGCCCATTTATGATATCACGAAGGCTACCTTGGACCACCGATGGTACCCGGAGAAATACCAATCGTATCCCACGGCACCGTCACGGTCTGGCGGTGCTGCGTTGGAAGACGAAGAGAACAACTGCAACGTCTCGACGGCCGTCCGATGATCGCCCGTCCGTCTCGTTGATAGAGAGACTCGTGTTTGTTGATTGTTGTGCATGCATCTGTCGTGAAGAAGACTCGTTCGTTCTGAGTCCAGCCGTGTGTGAGTGCAGAGTATGCGTCTCGACTGCGTGGGGTAACTGTACATACATCGCTAGTCATTCCGAGTTCCACCAGTAATACTACACTTCATAATTACGTTAGCCTCCCGTTGGAAGTCAATGATACTGCTCCTAACGTT